>RJWJ010005329.1:0-69052 GCA_004363605.1 Indri indri
CAGCCTCAGGATCTCAGGCTGACACTGTGATCTACACCTTGGGAATTTGCAGTTTTATTAGCAAGGGGTTTTTTTTTTTTTTAATGGAAAAAGATAACTTAAAATACTCAAGTGAATGTTTATTAAGATAACTACCACCCACCTCCCCCATTTGTGCAGGAATATATTAGATAATCTTCCTTGATGCCATTCTTAGTCCCATAATACCAGACATCTCCTTCTGGGGACCCAAACTTCTGAATCATCACTTTTTTTTTTTTTTTTTTAAACCTGAATACTAAGAAGCCTTCCCTGTTTCTCTCCCTTCTGTCTCAGTTAGTTTTCTTCTCCGTGTTGGCTTTGTGCCTCCTTGTACTCCCTTCTGTCCGTTCCCCCCACAGTAAACTGGGAACCTTCTAAGGGTAAGGGCATGTCTCATTCATCCCTGTATCTGCTTTGCCCAGAACAGTGCCTGCCACAGATAAATCAGGCAGGGCAGCGGCAGCCACCTTTGAATGTGTTCTCTGTGCTGAATACTTAGCATGGACTCTGTTTTAATCCTTTTAGTGCCTGTGCTTTACAGGGAAGTAGATTACTGTTAAAATTCCCATTTTAAAGATGGGGAACACATTTTTAAATAACCTGGTTAAAGTCATACCACTCTGTGTTTGTTTAGTGGTGTGTTTTTATCTCTTTGCCTTGGCCCTTGGGATGAAAAAGTAAAATGATTCAAAGACAAAAAGTATAAGAAGAAGAAAAATAAGTTTGGAAAATAAATATATGAAATAAATGGCCCTTTGAATAATCATGTCTCATAGGGTCATTTGCCTTTTCTAACACATAGTTACATTGCTGCTGTTTTCTAGTTTAAATGCTTCAATTTATGTCATTTGGGTTAGCAAACTACTTGACATAGAATTGTATTTCTAAGTTTCTCATCTTTTAAACCTTTCCATGTTTAGAAATGATTTGAGCCTTAACTGGAAACTGGAAACTATGTAGTTACGTTGCTTTTCTTCTTTTTTACTCTTCTAATTATGTTTTACATCATAACAAGCAGAGTATACTAATTTACTTGGGCAGATGATCCTGAGGAGATTACTTCCAAATAAATTGGACTTCTTGTTGCTTATGAGATTAATATTTAACAGAAAAGGAAAGCTTTCTTTAGTCAAATAAGAATTTGGGGTAATTATTAATTGATATTTATATTATTCATTATATTTTTATTTTATTTTATTTTTTTAAGAGATGAAGGCTCACTCTGTTGCCCAGGCTAGAGTGCACTGGCACAATCATAGCTCACTGCAGCCACAAGCTCTAGGGCTCAAGTGACTCTTCTGCCTCAGCCTCCCAAGTAGCTGGAACTAAAGGCACGTGCCACCACACCAAGCTAATTTTTTTATTTTTTGTAGAGACAGGATCTTACCATGTTGCCCAGGCTGGTCTTGAACTCCTGGCCTCACACAATCCTCCCACCTCAGCGTCTCAAAGTGCTGGGATTACAGATGCGAGGCACCGCACACAGCTCCATTATATTTTTAAAATAGCAGCTTTGAATAACAGCGCTGTCAGATACCATCAGCAGTTTGGCATAGACAAAAAGTGAAAAACCAAACTAGTTTATGCACAGTAATAGTATGAGATGGTAGAGGAAATAATGTAACTAAACTCATTTTATGAAAGTTGTTTTGTAGGATTTATATGGAAAATATGAATTTATTGTATTTCGAATACATATGTATTAGTGGTTAGGTATGATTATAGTAGTAGCATTAAACATTGCCAATATTTGAATAGAAGGAAAAGCTTTTAACTACTCAGATTTTTAATATTTATGCATTTTTGTAAGCCATTTAAAATCTTCCCTTTGCTGGAGTGGGAACAACCAAGTATTTATTATAACAAAAATAAAAACTTGGTAAATTCCCCTTATTGTACAGTGGCCATCAGTGGAAAGGTGAGAGTTACTTTATAGTTAATTTCCGGAACATAACTGTTTTTATAAAATGAGGGACACACACTAACGGGAGAATAATTGTAACTGCCCTGTGTTCGCAGTGGTGATTTGGGGAGTTAGGGCAGGTGATCAAAAGTAGCAGGTTCAAGTTGTGTGAAGAGGTTTTAAGTTAAACATCAACTGTATAAACTTCCTTTAAAAATCTTAATGTGGTACTACTGGAATTGGGGTTGAAAAGTCTTCTCACTGGCTATTTAAAGAATAGACTTGACTAGTTGCCATTATTAAGATTGTTTGATTTTGAATGGGGATGGCCCTCTGGATTCCAAGGTCAAGGCAGAGACGCGACCGTCAGTGAGTGGAGTAGACTACTGAGGCAGCTTGCCGTCCTGAGGCAATAGGTCAGATGATCCATGCATCCAGCAAGCAATGCCAGGCAGACCTCCTGGGGATACTGCAAAGCCAAGGGTTTCATCATTTATACACATGTTTTAATTTTAGTAGATTTTCCCATCTGTTCCACTAATTTCCCTTGGAGCATCCTTAGTAAAATTTATTCATATAAAAAATCACATTGTGTGTAACTTTTGGGTTTTTGCCTTTGTTGCCCTCTTTGTTCGGTTTGAACCAAGGAAAAGATGTTAAATTTTAATTCTCTTACATGGAACCTACATTATTTTTGGTGTTTTAAGTTTAAATGGAAGCAGCAGTTGAGTATTAACAGATGTGACAACAAAGGCCATATAGCCTGCCCCTCCATTCTCTTTGAAGCCTTTTGTGGTCTAGAATGCTTTTTGTATTGATTTCTTGTTACATGAATGTTTATATTATTAATATCATTTCTATAGTTCCTAGAATGAATGATTTATGATATCCTTCCTAAATCCTTTTTATCTAAAAAAATTCATTTTTCATCTGAAGAAACATCATTTTTCCATTTGATTGATGGGTTCGCTTTTTATTTAATGACAAGAGATAGGGAGTTGTTTGTTCCTGTGGGAGTTAGTCTAATGCTAGAGTTGGGAGGGTCTTCAGACGTTTGCTAGTCCAGCCTTAAAATCGGTGCAGAATATTAGACAGACATTTGCCCAGTCTCTGCTGGAATACTTTACTAAGTTCTTACTATCTTTTCCAGTGTTTTAACAGCTCCACTGAGCAGTTCCCCCTGTTTTTAAGCTGAAGTGTGCCTCCTGGTTACTTATACCTGTAGTCTTAGTTTCGTGCTCTGAAATGATACATAACCAGTCTTTTTCTTCATTGATGGCCATATTTCTTTCCTCTCTGAGCTTTAATTTTCTTATCTATAAAATACCACAAGTTACATGACCTGGTTACCTCACCAGCATTGAGGTGTAAAGAACAACTGAAATAATTGTGACCTTAGGCAGAACACTTTTTAGGTCTCAGAATGTTTGTGTCTTAGTTTTATCTCTGGTGTATATTGTAATGGCAAAAGCAGCAATATGTTGTCCATTAGCTTGGGGGCCTGGATAGATATTTTCCAGTTGATGTTCTTGCCATTAACAAAGGAATTAGTTTATCTCATTGTTGAATATTTATTGACCATTCCTGTTTACTAGCACTTGTGTGGGCCTTAAGCAAATATAAAAACAGTAAGCAAGACAGATACCTTCCCTGCCCTGTTGGGGCTTAAGTTTTCCTCCCTGGATGTTTTTGCTTTGAGTGTATAAATGCTTTTGGCTGCTAAAAATAAAATATTATTATTAGCATACTTTCAGTCTTCTTAATGTTTTTGGTTTCTTAACTAGTCAATAATTTAAAGTATGTCTTTGATTTGTAGATATATGGAGTCTGGGAGTGATCCTTTTCATGTTGGTGTGCGGACAACCACCCTTTCAAGAAGCCAACGACAGTGAAACATTGACAATGATCATGGATTGCAAATATACAGTACCATCCCATGTGTCTAAAGAGTGTAAAGAGTAAGTAAAAAAAGTATGTGGAAACCTTAAGAACTCATATTAAATCAGAAATTTTAATTAATCCCTTAACATGCCAAGAAAATTTGAGGTACTTCACCAACCATGCATCTGGGTTAATTTGATTTTCGAATTTAATATTTCCAATGTTAAAAGTGTTTGAGGGGGTTAGCCCCAGAATGTGCTTTGAAATTTAGTCTTATAGTATAAAATGTATTATTAGTCTATTTCTTAAATATGCCTATTTTCAAGAAATCCATTATAAGCCTCTTCAGCCTTTAGGAGTGGTCGTTACTTCACTTGAAATGAAGGCATTACCATGGGAACTATCTTTCTCTGCATCAGCAAAAAGCAAGACCACCTAGAATTAAGTTCCAGAGAAGAGTTAGGGCACTTTCTTTCCTGAATAGACCATCAACATACTTTTTTAGGATTTACATAGTGTGTCTCATAATTTTATTCACACACTTCTCCCGCCAGTTGACTAAAGAGCTCTGTTTGGTTTATGTGACTATGGGAAGCCAGAACAAAAAGTATACTCAAGTTGATTATTTGGAATTTAAAGTACTATTAATATATAGTACTAGTGTATGTGTAGTAAGAAATATGGTAATGGAATAGAACTATTGGAAGAAGTTCAGTGTTTCATTGACATTATGAATGACATTTTTAAATGAGCTCAGCTGAGATTATAGCCGCTACCTAAAGAATTTTGCTGTAGTAACAAAGTTTGAGTTTCTCGCATCAGCTCTGGATTCAAATACTGGTGTCTCCGTTTATTAATGATGTGAGAGTGGGAGGACCTACCTTATAGGGTTATTGTGAAAATTAAATGAACTAATATATGTAAAGCTCTTAGCTCAGTCCTTAGTATATAGGAAACACTATGAATATTGATGATGGTGATGATAATTTTTATGACCTTACTACACTATTCTGTACTCCAGGAAGCAGGGCTGCTGTCTGTGGGCATGCTTTGTGTTCATGTTAGACATTCAAGGACTATCTCCATAGCCCCTACTAAAAAAAATAAAACAGATTAATTTATTTTTATATTGATATACATCATTCAAAAATGTATATGTAATAAAATAAATACCTATGTATCTATTATTCAGCTTAAGAAATAAGACAATTCCTAAGATCTTAGAAGCTGTCTGTCTTCTCCTAGAGGAATTATTTTTAATAATGATAGGACCATTTAGGTTTTTTACTTGGGTCAGTTTTGCTAAGCTGTGTTCTTTAAGGAACTTGTCCATTTTGTCTAATTTTTCAGATGTATTGGCCTCAAGTACTTATAATGTCCTCTAATTATATTTTTAAATCTATAAGACCTGTGGGGATGCTGCCCTTTTTCATTCCAATATTGACAATTGCTGCCTTTTCTTATTTTTGTCTTGATCAGTCTTGCCAGAGGTTCGTTGACTTTTATTAGTCTTTTTTTAAAGAGCCACCTTTTGCTTTTATTAATTTACCAATGACATTTTTTGTTTTATGTTTTATTGATTTTCAAAATTTTCCTTTCCTATAATAATACTAATATTTAAGTTTATAAATTGCCTTCTAGTGCCATTTTAGCTGCATCCCACTAGTTTTGATTTATAGTCCTTTTGTTATTATTCAGTTCTAATAAGTATTTTCTGGTTTCCATTGATTTATTTGATGTGTGAGTTGTTACATGAGTGTTTTAAATTTCACAATGTATGGCATTTTTCAGATTAGCTTTTTTTTTTTTTTTTTGAGACAGAATCTCATTGTGTTGCCTGGGCTAGAGTGCCGTGGCGTCATCCTAGCTCACAGCGACCTCAAACTCCTGGGCTCAAGCGATCCTTCTGTCTCAGCCTCCCAAGTAGCTGGGACTACAGGCATGCGTCACCATGCCCGGCTAATTTTTTCTATGTATTTTTAGTTGTCCGATTAATTTTCTATTTTTAGTAGAGACAGGGTCTCGCTCTTGCTCAGGCTGGTCTCGAACTCCTGAGCTCAAACAATCCGCCTGCCTTGGCCTCCCAGAGTGCTAGGATTACAGGCTTGAGCCACCGCGCCCAGCCCAAATTAGCTTTTTGATACTGATTTCTAACTTAATAGCACTGTGGCCCAAGAAATATAGCCTATATGGTACCAGGGCTGTCTTGTGTTTTTTTTTTTTTTTTTTTTTTTTTTTTTTTTTTTTTTTTTTTTTTTTTTTTTTTTTTTTTTTTTTTTTTTTTTTTTTCGCTTTTTCCCCAAATTGTCGAGACTTGCTTATGGCCTCTTTTTATAAATGGTCTTTTTGTTCCGTAAAAGAATGTGTATTTTCCAATTGTTGGAATCAGAGTTCTATATAAATCCTTGAGATCAAGCTTTTTAATTATGCTGTTCAAAATTACTTACATTCATAGTTTTTTTCACTACTCATTCTGTCAATTACTGAGATATTTGTCCACTGTGATGGTGGATTTACTGTTTATTCTTGGAGGTCTGTCAGTTTTTGTTTGAGTGATTTGAGGCAATGTTATTAATATTAGGTGAAAACAAGTTGAAAACTGTTGTATCTTCCTGGCCAATTGAACCTTTGTATCAGTTTGTGTCAAAGAGGTGATGACCCTCTTTAGCAATGCTTTTTTGCCTTAAAATCAATCTGTTTTGTCTAATTTTAGTTAGCCATTCCAACCTTCTTTTGGTTAGCATTTGTGTGCTATACAGTTTTCCATTCTTTTACTTTAAACCTTGCATTGTCCTGGTTTTAAGTACCTCTTTCTTAGCAGCCTGGGGCTGAGTTTTTCTTTCATCTCCTCTGATCATTTTTGTCTTTTAAATGGAGAGCTTATTCCATTTCCACTTACTGTGATCACTGATAGATGTAGACATATTTATGCCATCTTTTTGTATGCTTTTTGTTTGTCTTTTTTTGTTTTTTTCTTTTTATCCCATCCTTCTTTGGAATTGATGGAGGTTTCCCTTTTTCCCCTCATTTGACTTGTCCCTCACAACTAGCTGGAAAGTTACAGTCTTATTTTAGTGATTTTCCTACCTATTTTAACACATACATGTTTGCATATTTAATTTAACAAAATCTATAGTTAATCCTTATTTTTATTCTCCTTTTAAACAACAAAAAACCCTTAGAACATTTTAACTACCATCCAATAATTTAGTAATTTTTTTCAAACACTACAAATTATTTTATGAATATGATGGCACTGAATTTTTATTATTGTCATCTGCCCTCCCCACCACCACTAGGGAACTTAATTTAATTGATGGTGTAGGTGTAGGAAATAATTTTTGTTGTAAAATGATCTGCTGTTACTAATCCTTGCAAGTAGTTTGCTTTAACAATGGACTTACCTACCCTTGCAGCCTAATCACACGGATGCTACAGAGAGATCCCAAGAGAAGGGCCTCTTTAGAAGAGATTGAAAACCACCCTTGGCTTCAGGGAGTGGACCCTTCACCAGCCACAAAGTATAACATTCCCCTTGTGTCATACAAAAATCTCTCGGAAGAGGAGCACAACAGCATCATTCAGCGCATGGTGCTTGGGGACATAGCAGATCGAGACGCCATTGTGGAGTAAGTCAATGCTCATCAGTACAGGGGGCCAGCGGTTTAGGATTCTTGGACTGGGCACTCTTCTTTACTTATTAGAGCCTTTGGACATTGTGTAATGGATAGAGTTCCCAGTTGGCAAGAGTTGTCATTTATCTCTAGAGTTCTTGGCACAGTGCCTGACACATAGGTTTTATTGATTTTTTTTGTTTGTGTTTTTATACTAGTGAACACATAATCCATCACGGGGTGGAGTTACTGAGTGCTGTGGCCTTTCTTTCTAAAGGGGTGGGTTGGAATAGCTTGTTTTGTATAGCGGTATATACTTTATAGCAGTATCTTCATTCCTGTGTCTCCTTCTGGTCTCCACAGTGAGTGGAGAGAACAGGGCAGCACCAGGTGCTTTAGAGTCCTGTCAGTCAGGATTTGGTCAATGGGGCTAGTCACATGTTTACTTTAAGTAAAGTTTTATTGGACCACAGCCATGCCCATTAGTATTGTCAATGGTTGCAGTGTGTTACAATGACAGAGTAGTTGGAGAGACCAAAGGACCCACAAAGCCTAAAATATTTACTGTCTGATGCTTTAGAGCCCCTGCCACAGCTACCTGGAGCTTGCAAGTTATACAAGTTGTTAATTAAATCCTTTAAAACCAAAGCCAGTTTTTAATAACCTAAGCAGTTTGGAATCAAAGATAATATAGAGTAAAGATGCAGTTACTTTGTTCTAATAATGATTAATTTCTGTAAAAAGTCCTAACTTTAAAGATATGGAGCGCTTCCATGAATGAAAGTCAAAAGTTATTTAAGTGTTGAATGAAAGAATTGGGTATGTTGGAAAGAGGGTACACTCTGGAAGCAAAAAAGGGTTCTCCATGATGAGAACCTGGCCTGGCTGTGCCATGTGACCTGGGGGAAGAGGAGGATGCAGCCTAGACCTGCAGACTCTGCTGTGTGTCGCTCTTCACAGGCGGACACCAGTGAGAGGCTCTGGTCCCTGAGAAGGGTGGTGTCTGTTTAAAAGGCAGATAATCTTTAGGGTGTTTTAGGACACTGGAGAGAAAGATTTTCAAAAAGAAACCCCGGTTCTTAATTTTGATTTAAGTCCAAATTTCTATAAGTTTCCAAGTGCCTTATGAGTCTTCACAGATTGACCCACAGCTACTTAAGTGACCTAAACAAGCAGAGAAGAGGACACTTGCTATTTCTGCCACACTCACTCTAGAAATGTGTACAAAATGGTATTTCATTTTTGAATGGGTAAAAGGCTGTTTGTATCTGCCTGGATTGGCCTGATGTTCTTAGCTTAAATAAACACATACATACATGCAGTGGTATCATATAGAACTGTTTAATTAATATACATTCAATTATAAATCCAAAGGGGCGTGCATTTAAATGGTTCAGGTGACTCTGGTTTGCCCATCTCCTACTTTCCAAGCATGACAGGAGCTGGGAGACCCAGTCCTCCGTGAGGCTCACTTCTTGCCCTCTGCTCACATTGAGAGGTGATTCCTGGGTTTAAACACACGTTTATCCTATAATATACTTCCCACACACAAGCCAAGTACTTGATCCAGTATTCAGCTGTAAAAACCCCTCTAAGAAGCATTCTACCCCTGAATTTCACCTTGCACTCTTCCTTTGGAGTCTCATGCCTCAGCCTGCCCGGACCCGTTGGCTGCAGCCCGCTGTACATTTTGTAAAAAGAGATCTCTGCCGTTGCTTCTTTCTTAAGTGTTCATTGTATGAGTATTTTCACTAACTACAGGACGTTTCTGAAAACTGCAGTTATGAATTACTAAGCCTTGTGGGGTCCTCAGAAGCACTCTGGGTATGTCCTGTGACAGGCCAGTTTGAGGAGAGCAGGCAGAGCGTGGGCCTTGCTGGACATCACGCGCAGTGCCTGGCCAGACTAGGTACTCAGTGAGCACTACTTTTTAAATGGATGGATAAATACATTGATTTTATTCAAAGAGGTTGATAATGGCGTGCCCTCAGTTGCTTTCATAATTCTGTAGTGCTTGAATGCCAATAAATGCAGAGTGTAAAAATAAAAATATTTCCTGATTTTTCTGACTGTGTTAGTGCTTCAGTGCCCATTCATGTAACACAGACCTCGTCGTCATTGTATACTTCTAATGGAAGCAGTAAGCCAGTTTAACAAATATAAACACTTGACACACAAATTAAATTTTCATATAATGCGTACACTCTTAGAAGCTTCATTACTTTTTTTTATGCATCTAAAACTGACGTCCAGCTCAGCTGCTATCAGCATTTAGGATTTTTTTCACTAATATGAACATCTTTATGCAGCTATTTTTTAGAATTTCAAGGGTGACCTAAATAACTACCAGTTTGGTTTTTTTTCTGGTTTGCGTTTTTGCATAATTTCAAAGAGTCCTAGTCATTGAATTGCATTTGCTTGTACTTTTTTTTTTTAAATCGATTTTGCTTGTAAAAAACAAACCTACTGATGTGGCTTATTTTCACCCTCACCTTGTTTTCCTCAGAGCCCTGGAAACCAACAGGTATAACCACATTACAGCCACTTACTTCTTGCTTGCTGAGAGGATCCTAAGAGAAAAACAAGAGAAAGAAATACAGACCAGATCTGCAAGCCCTAGCAATATCAAGGCCCAGTTTAGGTGAGAAAAAAATCTTCACTGATTTTAGTAAGTTAACGTTTTGAAATAGTGAACTTTTTTTTTTAATGCATCCTAACTGTGTGGCAAGAGAATACAAACAGTGATGACTGCTTCGTTGGAGAGGCCGTGAGGTCTGGGTTCCTTCGTCAGCAGGATGCCTTCCCCTCTTGGGCTCAGTGGGGGGAGAGGCTGTTTCTGTTGCTTGGTCAGGAAAACACATTTGGAGAAGCAGCCTCAAGCCAGAGTGTCTGCCCATTATTTTCATTAAATTCTTCCAAATCCAGCATGTATTAATGTGTTATTTTTTTTTTTTGGTTTTTCATGCCAGGAACAAGGCCAAATTTTCCCTCAGTTATTTGAAATAATTTTTAAAAATAAATAGGGCATTTCTATGCCATGATGTTATCTCAGGATTTCAGGGAATGGGCCGTTGGATCAGTTAGTTGATTAGCTGCTTGACCTTAGGAGGTCACTTAACCTGTCTGTGACTTAGCTGCCTCATCTGTAAAATGAGAGTAATAATGCTGTTTACCTCATGGGGTTGTGGTGAGGGATAAATTAATTAATATATGTAGAGCACTTTGTCCTGGGCTCTGTGTGTTTGCTGTCATTGCTGGGAATGTGATCCACCACTGCCGTCTTCGCTGAAGCAGCGAGCGTGCCACTCTCCCCCCTTCCCCTCCTCTGTCTCCTCTCCCCGACCTTCCTGCTTTTCTTTTTCTTCTGCCATAGTAGCTTTCCACTTAAATCACAGCATGGAAGTGGTTTACTTTTTTCATTATCATTTATGAAATTTATTTAGAATTTGTCTATATTCATTCAGATGGAGTAATCCATGGAATTGCAATAGTTTAAAAACAGAAGGATGCTCCCAATTTTAATAAATCTCTATTTGCGTATCCAAATATATATGAATGTATGTGTGTGAATATATAATAATATTATTATTGTAAAAGAGTAAGAAAACCATTGGATTTTAAATTACCTTGCAATCAGCTTGCCACGTGTGGTTTGTTGCTTGGGAGGAATGACAGAGTAGAGAGAGGAAAACATTCCCGGCTTGCCAAAGAAAAAAGATTTAGAAGTCTAGTTTAACTAGAAAATGAATTCAGTAACTTCATTCATATCCTGGATGTATTCCTCTGTAACGAAAACTAGGCACACTGTCTAGTGTCTGCCTGGAAGAGGATCGAGTCCCAGGAAAGGAGGGGCCTCTCGGGAGTGAGACAAACCAGAGACGGACACTGAGAGGTTAGTCAACCGAGTCATGACCCGAGCCCCTAGCAAGGAGTAACCCCAGAGTGGATAGTGCATGCCAGGTGCGCTGAGCCTGGAGCTACCAGACTTTTGGAGAAAGAATATTTAGATTTGAGCTGTTTTCTGTTCAGTCAAACAGCTCAGAACTCAATTGTAAGCTGATAAGATATGTAAATGAATTAAATTGTTTTTACTTTATTGTAGAAATTAAGAAGCCAACAGCAGCTATAAAGAAATACCAGAGCCTTCCGAGCTGTTTTCCTTTTGCCCTCGTAAAGACTGTAGTGAAGACGCTATGAGGGCCTCTCTTGCTGTGGCACAGGGCCCACTGTGGTGGCAATGTCTGCTGACTTGCCTTCTTGTTGTCACTGTAACTTTATTGACAAGACCCTGGACATTACTTGGTTCCGTTGCTGGATGTGCTTTGAGTCAGGATGGCCTGGAAGGTAGAAACCTGGACTGAGTTAGGAGACTGGTATTTAAAATAGCGGTTGGCCAGGTTTGGGAAGGTAGGGCCAGGAAGAACCAGCCGTGGAGAGCAGATGCACACCCTGAGGACAGGTGGATGATCCAGGAAAATTGGTGACAGACCCATTGAGATGGGTGGTTAACAGACTGATATTCGCCCCCAGCTGGACTGCAGGTGTCTTTGCAAGCAGATGGGTAGGCACAAAGCAGGGATTTTGTCTGGGTTCTGGAGTCCAGGGGCAGAGTCCTAGGCCTGGCATTCAGTGAGAACATAAGGACTTCCCTAGAGAATGAGGTGGAAGATGCCACGTCAGGAATGTGGGTTAAAGGTGGGGCTCAGCTCAGAGGGGTGGTGTTGGTACAAATAGGATCCTGCAGCCGTGAGGCGATATGGTATTGGGGACTTGTTGAATCAAAGTAGCTTAAGGTTTCTTAAATTCTGGAACTGATTCTGTTAGTAGCCTTTTACTTTCTTAAAAATATGAATGAATGTAGGGCTGCCCTGATACGTTTTTATATGGAAGAATATGAGGTCTGAGAGAGGGGCATAGGTGTTTAGATTTATTTCAAATCTGCAACTCTTGTGACTACCTTTGGGGCTTGTCTGCAGACTGCAGAGACTCTTCCTCCAGCCTGTCCTAGAGAGCTGAGGACACAGTTAGAACTCTCTAGTGAGGAGCCAGATAGAGGGGCAGGCATCTGATAGACTACAGCCAGATAATTCTGGAATGAAAATCAAGAAGTTAATGTAGTTACTCTAAGCAGGATGTGATCACACACTGTCAGCCACTGTGCAGTTGTGACCTCTTAAGGAATACTGCTTCTTAGCTGCAAATTTACATTTTTTAAACCGGTTTATTCTATTAAAGGGGACCTGTGGAAAACATAAGAAAACTTGCATGTAACAAGTATAGTAGTTTTTCTGCATACAGTGGCCACTAATAAAATTCTGTTTGTACTTTATTGATTATTAGAAGTATGTGATTGTTCCTCTGGTCAGAGAAGACAGTTGAAAATTCAAAGATGTTTATTTAAAACAGAGGCTAGAGAGCCTCATTTTCCTTTTTTTTTTTTAATTTTTTTTTTTTTGGTTGAGACAGAGTCTCACCCTGTCGCCCTGGGCAGAATGCAGTGGTGTCATCGTAGCTCACTGCAGCCTCCAGCTCCTGGGCTCAAGCGATCCTCCTGCCTCAGCCTCCCAAGTAGCTGGAACTACAGGCGAGAGCTACAACGCCCGGCTGATTTTTCTGTTTTTAGTAGAGACGGGGTCTCGCTCTTGCTTAGGCTGGTCTCGAGCTCTTGAGCTCAAAGCAGTCCTCCCACCTTGGCCTCGCAGAGTGCTAGGATTACAAGTGTGAGCCACTGCGCCTGGCTGAGAGCCTCATTTTCAAAAGTTGTCTTCATTGGCTACCAAATAATATTCTTGTCACTTGGGTGACTCCAGATTGGGGGACAAAATCAAAATTTAAATAATAATGAATTTTGCTATCCAGTACTCTTGTGTGGGCATTTAAAAATATTTATGTTTAACTTAGTTTTTTAATTGGAGAAGCAGAGATTTATATATGCCAATTATACATGATTTTTCTTTTCGGTATTCTCATATTTAAGTCCGTTAAGCTATTTCCATTTATTTTTATATGAACATCGAGCTCTTACACCATCATGTAAAATCAGGAGCATTGGAAATTTCAGGTGAATTTTATTAGTAATAATACACCTTTAAAGGTAGTGATCTAAGAACCAAAGGAACAAAACGTATGGCGTTCAGGTTTTGCTTTGGCAATAACCCCCTTGTGCTTTTTAAAAATATTTATCTCGTAGTATAAAGCTTTTGTAAGAAAAGATGGAGACATTCTTTGCCCCATTTTCTGACAGCCGTGATGAAGTTGGTATTTGGCCAGTAAGCTGCAGACTGAACCGTGTTTCAAAACCACATTTGCCCTTCTGGTGTCCTTGCTGGTGTTTACAGGATGTTGAATGGGTTTGCAATGCTGCTGCTCTTCCTTTTCCTTTTTTTTTTTAATCTGTGGATTTCGTCCTAGTAAGTTTTATATGATGTAATTTACTGACATCTGCATATGATTACATGGCTTTTTCCCCCCAATCTGTTACATAGGCAATCATGGCCAACCAAAATTGACGTACCCCAGGACCTTGAGGATGACCTCACAGCCACTCCTCTGTCCCACGCGACTGTCCCTCAGTCTCCTGCTCGGGCTGCCGACAATGTCCTCAATGGCCACAGGAGCAAAGGCCTGTGTGACTCAGCTAAGAAAGATGACCTCCCCGAGTTGGCTGGGCCAGCACTCTCTACAGTGCCGCCTACAAGCTTAAAACCCACGGCCAGTGGGCGGAAGTGTCTTTTCAGGGTGGAAGAAGATGAAGAGGAAGATGAGGAGGACAAGAAACCCATGTCCCTCTCAACTCAAGTGGTTTTGCGCCGGAAGCCATCTGTGACCAACCGCCTGACATCTAGGAAGAGCGCTCCTGTCCTCAACCAGATCTTTGAGGAAGGGGAATCTGATGATGAGTTTGACATGGATGAGAATCTGCCTCCCAAATTGAGCAGGTTAAAGATGAATATCGCTTCCCCAGGTACAGTTCACAAACGTTACCACCGGAGGAAAAGTCAGGGCCGGGGCTCCAGCTGCAGTAGTTCAGAGACCAGTGATGATGATTCTGAAAGCCGGCGGCGGCTCGATAAAGACAGTGGGTTCACCTACTCCTGGCATCGCCGGGATAGCAGCGAGGGGCCCCCTGGCAGTGAGGGGGATGGCGGAGGCCAGAGCAAGCCGAGCAACAGCGGTGGAGGGGCGGACAAGGCCAGCCCCAGTGAGAACAATGCTGGTGGGGGCAGCCCCTCCAGTGGCTCGGGCAGCAACCCCACCAACACGTCTGGCACCACACGCCGCTGTGCCGGCCCCAGCAACTCCATGCAGTTGGCCTCTCGCAGTGCTGGGGAGCTCGTTGAGAGCCTGAAACTCATGAGTCTCTGCCTTGGCTCTCAGCTTCATGGGAGCACTAAGTACATTATTGATCCACAGAATGGCTTGTCGTTTTCCAGCGTGAAAGTGCAAGAGAAATCCACGTGGAAAATGTGTATCAGCTCCACTGGGAACGCAGGGCAGGCCCCTGCAGTGGGCAGTATAAAGTTTTTCTCTGACCACATGGCAGGTACCACCACTGAATTGGAACGCATAAAGAGCAAGAACTTGAAAAATAACGTGCTACAGCTACCTCTGTGTGAAAAGACCATCTCTGTGAACATCCAGCGGAACCCTAAGGAGGGGCTGCTGTGCGCCTCCAGCCAGGCCAGCTGCTGCCACGTCATCTGACTGCGGCCCGCCCGGCCACTAGCACGCCTCCTGCTCAGAGCTGTGGAGATCGGCTCACTTCACCGGTCCCTTTTCGGTTTTACTATTTTAAAGTGGGCGTTAGGAGCAATTATTTATTACCTTTCCATTTGTTCGCCTGATGATGTGACAATGCATGGTCTTTGTGCATGCTGCTAGACACTGCTTTTCTTTTCCAGCCGAAAAGCCTATTGTGTAATTTTTACATTCATATAATGATGTGGATGAGATCAGGATTAAATTAAGGTGTATATTTGGAACCTAATATAAATGGAGCACTTAGAAATTTGATGTTCTGCACTTAACCTAGAGAGAGAAAAAAATGCTTTCGTTTCCTTGTGAAAAATCTAAATTTTGTCCTGACCTTCTGTGATATGGAAACTCTGTGCTCTGAGGCACTCTCTGTGGTGTCTGAGGCAGAACCAAAGCAATAACGTTGTGACGCCACAGGCCTGGAGCAAGCTGGCGACCCGTCCAAGGCCTGTGCAGAGCACAGGACGGTGAGTGTCTGCACTGAGAACCTTAGAACTATGATTTGAACATACCCACACCTGTTTGTCTTAAGCTATAGTGTGAAAAAAGCTTGGGCTCTTAAAAATTAACTGAAAAAGATTTTCTTGTTTTTGTAATAGGTGAGATAAAGTACTTAGATTTATAAGGCAGCTTCCCCTGTAGTGATAAATTACAAGCAGACAATCTCATTTTGTCATGTGATAAAGTGAATTGATGATGTCTTAACTCTGCTTAATAGAGTGTATGTCTGTCTATCAGAACAGAAAAAACCCTGTAAATTCCTTCCTGTAGGGCACACTGCAGGATTTCCTTTAAACCGTGTGGATGGAAGAAACTATAGGGCCTAATACAGAAGCTAAGGTGCACACAACCCGTAAATTAAAATAAAACTTACTGGGATTTGTTTTTTAGGAATTTGGTAACTAGGTTATCTCTTTTGTTATTTTCATTCTATTATATCCTTTGGCTCAGCTTGCTGTGAAAATTGGCTGATCAAAAAATACACATAAAAGGGTAAAAATCACACATACAGCAAACGAAAATGCACAAAGCCTGCTTTGTAACTTTTTTTTTTCTGGAAGTGTTTTTCACTTTGCCTTTTCTTGCCAAAACAGTAATCAAAGAACTCTTGCTTTAACGTGTTCCTGTACAAAGACACTTTGGACCGGATAATCATCTCTTGTGGCATTTTATCTTATAGGACACAGTATATTGCAGATTGCTAATTTCGGAAAGGGCCAGATGCTATTCTCTCATGCTGTGCCCTGGGAATCTTAAAAGCAGTGCTTAGCGACATTGGTGATAGAATGTGGCTGGGACCTGGGGCCCTCCCCACACTCTTCAGCCTCCCGTCATGTCTCTGCGGTCCTGGACTGAGAAGCGTCTGGTCGTGTGATTCAGAGAGCGGGCAGATCCCGCGGAACCGCATCGCTTCGGCGCTGTTTCTTCAAGTACGCACTGACTCTGCTGCTGTAGGATAAATATATTTTACTCAGAGCTCTGAATTTCACAGTATACTTACTAAACTAAGTAAAAACGATACTTAAAATACTTATTTTACTTTCTAGACCTAGGCTAGATACATTTTAAGCTACAGCTCTAGTTCATTGTGATATTTATAATCGAAAGCAACGAGAATAGATGTGTGGGTGAAGCCATAGAACATATTTGCTTGAAATTCTTGAGCAGGGATCTTATAAAGGGCCAGAAATAAGATGTGTGGTTCACATAGATAGTGAGCGTAACATCTGTATTAAACGTAGGAGAGAAGTTTTTAAAGGGCATTGGCAATAAACTCTTTGTTGCAGCTGTTTTCCAAGTAATGTAAATACTTTTTCCTGTGATTATGTATAGCCTTGGAATGGCACCTTTTAACTAACCCATATGTGTTTGGTTTTCAATGGTTTTTTATATTCAGATGTATATATGGTGCTCACTTTAGGATCAGCAGTGTTGACCATTTATGCTGCATAGCTGTATTATAGCCTTATTAGTTGTGTGTGGTTGGTTGGCCCTCTGGGTACACAGATGTCAGTCTGAGTGGTGTCTTACTCATTTGTTCATAAGTGAATGATTGTGCATGTGTTGTATGTCATAGTACGTCGTCACATAAAAGGGAGGGAGCGAAAAACCATTACGTTAAGATAATATTGGACCAAACTACTTACTTGCTCTAAACAGTTACTTGTACCCCTTAACCTGTCCTCAAAAGTTGCATATAGTTACAGTAGTGTATAAATTAAATATTGTGGAGAAACAGTCAGTCTTGTATTTTTCTGTATGTGTGTATATATATAATTATGTACTTCTGGCAATTCTATCTGTATTTAAAAATGTGACAATCTTGACACCGATGTTAAGAATAGTCGTGAGGCTGAATTGAATTAAAGATATCTCTACCAAGTAAGAATTGGTATGCGTTAAGAGGGTACAGAATTATCGGCTGATTTGGTCAGTTGCATCCAGTGCTGGTTGATTTCCCTCATTGTGTAAACATAGACAGGTATGTGACAAATGGGGGAAAATCCAAATAATAAAGTGACATATTGGTGTTCAGCAATATAAGCCGTGTCCCATGTTGTATTGCTTCTCACGGGTGCAGCTTTGTGTGATCCCAGCCTGGTCAGACCCAGCTTCCCACACGCACCTGCAAATAGCAGGCGGGCCTCAGGGCTGCCCATTAACTGTGCTTTATTTCCCTGTTTCATCTACTTTCCTCTGGCCCATGCTCCCTGACTATTAAATAAACTGAAGCAGTTGAACTGCCACGAGCTCCCACTTCTACTTCCTTCCTTCACATGTATTCACACGCGCTGCCCTCCCACTGCAGTGCGATTGCACGGTCAGCCCCTCTTCCACCCTCGCCGGCCCTCTGGCAGCCCTCACGCTCTCCTTCGTCTTGCATCCTCAATCTTTGCTTCCCTGCTAGACCCTTCCTAACAGAAAGCAAAGCGAACATGACTTTATTTCCCTATCGTAAAAAAGTTGTCTGTGTTGGTCCCTCTTTAGCTGTTGCCGCATTTCTCTTTCTGTCCTCTGCTCTCTGTTGAGTCTTTCCGTCAGGCTCTTGCTGCTTATCGCTCCACCAACACTGCTTTGCTCAAGGTCAAGGTCAGCAGTAACCTCCATGTGCTAAATCCAGTGGTCAGTTTTTAAAAACAGCTTTACCGAGGTATAAGCCGCATACCACACAGTTCTCCAATTTAAATTTACAGTTCAGTGGTTTTTAATATATTCTCAGAGTTATGCAACTATTATCGTAATCATTTTCACACCCCGAAAGAATTCTTGTGCCCTTCACACGCTATTCCTTTCTCTTCGAGTGCCCTTCCCCCAGCCTCAGGCAACCATTAATCCTGTGGTCAGTCTTCAATCCTATGTTAGAATTTGGTGAGTTGATCACTCTCTTCCTCGTAACTTCCCATCTTCCAGTACCCTACTTCTACCTTGCTTCTCTTCTGTCCACTGGCTCCTCCTCATCCTCCAGCCTCTAACGTGGGGTGTCCCAGGGTTCAGTTCTGCACCCCTTCTCTGTGTGCACTCTGAGTCTCAGTGATCTCATTTAGTGCCACGTCTGTACGCTGATACACCCCAAATGTATTTAGCCAGCATCTCTCCCAGGATCACCAACTTCAACTACCTACGTGACTGACCTACTTGGATGTGTCTAATAAGCATCTCGATTTTTAGAAGTCCAAAGCTCCTAATCTTTCAAGTCATTACAGTGTGCCCCATCTTAATAAATGTTAGCTCCCAGACTTTGTTAGTTTTATACAAGCCGAAAATCTTGGTGTCATCCTTCACTTTTGCATCCCAACATCCAGTCCGTGAGCAAATCTGATTTGCCATTCAAAAGTCGGCCCCTTCTCATTGCCTCCACTGCTACCGTCGTGGTCCATGCCACCGTCCTCACTCATCTGAACAGCTGGACATGCCTCTTGGAGGGTTCCTCTGCTTTCGCCCTTGCCCTTCTCGTCTGTTCTCCACTCAGCAGTGCGAGTGATCATTTTGAAAGCTCAATTGTGATATTTTGAAAGGTGTTTAATTTCCAAATATTTGGGATGTCCCACGTTTCTGTTACTAATTTCCTATTTAGCTCCATTTTGGTCAGAACATGTTTGGTATAACTTAAATCTTTTTAAACTTATTGGAACTTGTTTTATGGCCCAGGATATGTCCCATCTTGGTGAATTTCATGAGTGCTTGGAATATGCTGTTGTTGGTGGAGTGTTCTATACATACAGTCAGTTAGTTCGAGTTGGTTTTCTGTATCCTTACTGACTTTCTGCTTCATTATATCAATTACTGAGAGAGGAGTGTCGAAATCTCCAACTATAATTGGGGAGTTGTCTGTTTCTCCTTTCAGTTCTATCAGTGTTACTTCATAAAATTTGAAGGTCTGTTTTTAGGTACTTACACATTTAAGATTGTTATGTCTTCTTGATGAATTGATCCCTTTCATCATTATGAAATGTCCATCTTTATCCCTGGTAAATTATTTGTTCTGAGGTCTACTTTGTGTGATACTGTTATAGCCACTCCAGCTTTCTTTCAACTAGTAAGAGTGTACCTTTTTCCATCCTTTCACTGTTAACCTATCATGTCTTTATATTTAAAGTTTGTTTTCTGTAAGCATATAGTTGGGTCTTGAATTTTTATCAAATCTGCAAATCTGTTATTAGTGTTTAGACCTATTATATTTAGTGTAATTATCAATATGGTTGAGTTTAAATCTACCATCTCTCTAGTTTTCTATTAATATTTATCTCCTTTGTTCTTTATTTCTTTTTCCCTCTTTTACTACCTTCTTTTGGTTTAACTGAGCACTTTTTAATTATTTTGTCTCCACTATTGGCTTATCGGCTGTACCTCTTTAATTTTTCAGTGAGGGTTGTAGGGTTTACAGTATGTCTTTTAATGTATCATAGTCTACCTTTAAATAATATATCACTTCATGTAGAGTGTAAGAACCTTACAACTGTGTGCTTCCATTTTCTTCTTCCTGTTCTTTGTGCTATTATTGTCATATATTTTATTTTTACATATGTATTGATACTTTTGTTTTAAATAGTTTTCTTTTTAAGGGATTAAACACGAGCAGGAAAAATATTTTACCTACATATTTATCATTTCTAGCACTCTTCATTTCTTTATGTAAGTCCACATTTTGGTATTTTCCTTCTGCCTGTAGGAGATTCTTTAATATTTCTTACAGGGTAGGTCTGCTGCCATTGCATTCTGTCAGCTTTTGCTTGTCTGAAGAAGTATTTTTCCTTCATGTATGAAAGGATATTATCATTGGGTATAAAATTATGGGTTGCCTTTTATTGCAGTGCTAGACACAGAATTTTACATTGTTGAGTGCTAGATTTTATTCATGTAAAAGGTGTTGGCTTTAATTCTGGACGACAGTTACTTGGAATTGATTGGATCCTTTCGTGTCTTGCTTTTAAACTGTGTTAGGGAAGGCGAAGAGCAGTCTTCAGTCTAGGGCTAATCTGGCCCACTACTGAGGCAGTAGCTTGCTAGGACTCTCCTGAGTTCTTTCCACTCTGGCTGGCAGGAACATGAACTATTCCCAGCCTCAGGTAAGTTCTGAGCATTGTTCGGTGTAGTCCTTTGCAGTGGCTCTTTCTTCAGCTTCAAGTCGTTTTCTCACATACAAGAACTGATCAGAATTCAGCCAAAGACTGCAGATTTTTTCTGGCATTTGTTCACCCTCTGTGAGCTCCCTCCTACTCTGCCCTGCACGCTGATCTTCCCGAACTTTGAACTCTTTCTGCTCACCTCAGTGGGGCTTTGTTTGGCTCCTCCACCACCTTCTGGCAAGTGGCCCCAGGCAGTGAGCTGGGGCACTCACAGGGCTTACCTCACTTGTTTCCCTTCTCTCAGGAGGTGACAGTCCCATGCTGTCTGTTGCCCAATGTCTGAAAACTATTGCTTCCTGTATTTTGTTTGGTTTCTGGTTGTTTAAGGCAAGAGGCTCAATCAAGTTCCTCTTATTCCATCATGGCCAGAAATACAGTCTAAACCATGTGTTACTCCCCTGCTCAAAACCCTCCCATGGCTTCCCATCTCGGAAGAAAAAGCCTAGTCCTTCTGTAGTGGCCACAAGGCCCCAGACTGTCCCCCGCCCCCATTATTTCTCTGAGCTCATCTCCTCCTGTCAACTCATTTAGCTCATTGACCTCCTTGCTAGTCGTTAAACAAGGCTAACACGGGTACCTTACACTTCAGGTGGCCCCTTGGTAGTCCATGGCCCTTCTGCCCTGACCACTGCTCAGCAGGGATGAGGCTTCTCAGACTCCTGGATTCTGGGGAGGGGTAGATGGGAAGGGGCAATAGGATACAGCCCTTCTTGTGCTACTGGGGCCTAAGCACTCACTGGACACCTCCCTTTAAGCAAGACGTTACAGGTTGGGAAGTCAGGAAGAGAACAAAGTGAATCTTGGTCCTTGCCCGTTCCCAATGCCCTTAGGGAAGGAAATGGTGGTTTAAATTTGCACCAGGTGATGGATCAGAGATGGTGAGTGTCTCCACAGCACCGCTGTCAGGGGAGTTCCAAGAAGGGTGAGGCAGGGAGGGAGGAAGATTGCAGGGAACAGAGAATTGAAGAGGATGAGCGGGATTCAGATCATCTGGAGCCGCCTGTGAGAGCCACGGGAGATAGCAGTGGACCTCGCTAGGAGAGAAGAATCCATTTTGCTTCCTTATTTCTTTATCCTTTCACAAGGATAAAGAAATCAAATTGCTGAGCAGAACCCCAGCGTGAAGGTGGAAGTGAGGCTGAGTCAGTGTCCTGCTGGCAGAGCTGGCTTCACGTGCGAACCCCACCTGTGTACTCATTCAAGGCCCCACGCTCGGCAGAGTCCCACTCTTGGTTTAATGCTCTGTCGCTTTGAAATTCGCCGTCACTCTGAATGAACAAGGGTACCACATTTTCATTTTGCGCTGGGCTTGGTAGATCTGTACTCTGCAAGTGTGGAGGAGATGCTCTCGCCCATGAGAAGGGGAGACCAGTAAGAGCTTAGGCTCAGAGAGCCGCAAAGGCCAGAGACAGAAGCCCAGGGGCCGCCTCAAATGGGGTGGAGAGTGGAGGGCCAGAGAGTGGGACAGCAGCAGGTGAGCCCGAGAACTTCTTACCAAGGCTGAGTGTCTGTGGGCCAGAGGCTGCCCTGAGGTCAAGGGGAATGAGAGAGAAGAATCTGGAACTAGGTCCTGTGGAGGATGTGTCAGGAGAGAGGGGAACTAGAAACACAGGTGAGGACTCAGGCAGGAAACTGCTGCCTGGACACCTCCTTTGGGTCCACAATTCTCTCCAGCTATTCTATGCTGCCCTCAACCCGACCTTCTCATACCGGGCCCACCGGCCAACGACCTGTGTGCTCCTAGAAGACTGGACAGAAGAGGCATTGGGTGGAAACCTGCTCTCGAGGCGAAGTCACAATCTACACACCAGAGCATACGGAAGATATTTGGGTAGAACCCCACAGAAAGGGACAGGCAGGGCAGGAACTTGGCCAGTGACACACTGCTGATCTGATCCCAGAGCCCGCTCCTCAGGCTGCCCACCTGATGGGCAGAGGTGAGACAGGATGATGCTATCTCGACCTTGCCTTTGACCTTTTAGTGCCAAGAGGGCTGAGCTAAGGAAATTAAGGCATTTGACTATAGGGTTCCACATTAAACCACACTTATGCTATTGCATAACATATGTATATGCATCTTGTTACCTTTGTAACACTGAAAATTCCCAAATTCGGTGACACATCCGGTCCTGAGAGATGAGACCAGGTAGAGCGGCTGATTCTACCTCATGATGAGAGATCATTTGGATCCAGGGAGTGAGACCCCACATCTCATTTCCCAAAGCAGCCCCGTATGCCGAAGCTTCCAGGTCTGGGTGGCCATTCCTGGACCCGCTGTCTGGAGGAAACCAGGACAGTGCAAGAAGGGTCTCTCGGCCCCCAAGATGCCTGTGGTCCATTAGGAGTCGATATCTTCAACGTGCGTGTGCAGGAATCACAGCAAAAACCTGGGCCAGTGCACACATTTTAGGTGGGAGCTGCCACATCACCGGGTTGATTCAGTTACTACTGCAGATCCCAACCTGCACCCTTCCCTCAGCGGCCCAGATGCCATTCGTAGCTGGAGAGCAGTTGCTGCAACAAAAGGCCCACCGAGGGCCCCACAGCCGGGCAGGGCGCCCCGGGTGGAGGCAGGCACGTCATGGGCGCCATTGTTTGTACCGTGCTGTTGGGCTCCCTGTCTTTGTTCAGCAGAATCCACCTGCCAAGGACAGACCCTCGGTGCCGTCTGGGGTCTTGAGTTCTCTGGGTGGGGGAGGCAGAGGTGACCATGCGTGGCTCTTGGTCTCCATTTCGATGCAGACATACTTGCTTTCTGCCTGCTGAGCCAGGCAGCTGTGAAAGGCGGGTATGTATCCATGGCTACGCTATGGAGTTGCCCTTCTGGTTAATTACGCAGAAAAGTACAATGATCTCCCAGTGGGAGCAGCAGGGTACCCGCGGGCTGGTCGTGCAGGCCTGTGGAGACCTGAGGGTGCATTCTGCTTTCTCCCACAGAGGGTCAGCCGCGTGGACTTCCCGCGGCTCTGCCCTTCCTGCAGTGCCTGCACATCCGCCCCCCTCCCTGGTGTACACGGGAGACAACAATGGGACCCGCGAGTGGAGTGAGTGAGGCAGCCTGCTCATCCGATGCTCTGTGTCCCTGCTTTTCCCTGTCACTGAAGAAAGTCGCCAGTGTTGGGAGATCTAGAGAGGAGGCCGCACTCTCTGGAGCCACGATCAGCGTGCTCTGTGCCACAGCCTGGGGACAAACTCCATCAGACCTCCCCGGCTTGTTTAATTGCGTGAGGCCCCACATCCCAATTGGCAGGAAGCCGAGTGGAGGCTGCTGCCACCTCTGAGTCGCCCAAGCGTCTCAGGAGTTCACAAGGGTGGTGGGAGGGCTCAGCCACCCATCGGCAGGTGGAGGGAGCTGGAGGAGCCCTTTGGCCCCACACTGCCCTGTGCGCCTCCCTGCCCTGGGTCCTGCTCAGGCCAAGGAGGCGTGTTTCTCCAGATCCCTGGCAGCCCACAGAGGCGCCAACACCTGGCACCATGGTGACAATCAGCAGGAAAGGGGGCTGGCTCTGCAGGGGCCTTTAGCATCAGCCACTTCCAGGCAGAAACCAGCACGGCCCTCTACCCCCTCTGTAGTTCCCAAACTTCGGTGCACAGCAGCACCCCGCTGGAGGCATCGTCAAGGCATCCGCATTGAACAAGCCCCAGGTGATGTTCTCCTTGGGGTCTGCGGCCGCACTCCGAGGAAAGTGAGGCCCTGTTCCTGAGCCTGGTCCCAGTCACGGGGCCCTGATTCTGGTCGGTCTCGGTGCACAGCCTGGCGCAGGCCTTGGTTCGGGCCCCTTGGCCTAGCTCCGAAGACCTCCTCCTAACTGACTCTCAGAGTTGGGATACGCAGCTCCTCACACCTTTCCCTGGTGCCTGCGGGATGGGCCTCTTCCCAGACCAGGAAAAGCGTCTTTCTTCCCCTGAAGTGGCTGTGGCCCTCTCGCGGTTGGGACGGAAGGGTGCTCCAAGCCTGAGGATGTGGCTGTCCCGGCAGAGGTCCAGCCCTTCCTCCAGGTCCTGTTAGGTCCCCGGGGGTGCTAGAGGCTCCAGCTTCTGTCAGGTCCCTTCTCTTCAAGCCACCTTTGGGTGTGGTGTGGGGCCAGGCAGGGGGGCCTGGAGCCTGGCAGCTCCTCAGACCTGGCTGACCGGCGAGAAGTTCGCTAGGGCCTGTGTGATCTGGCTGCTCACTGAGGCACTGCTCCAGGCACTGTCCTTGCAGGGCCATGGGACTCTCAAGACTTGTTAAAGACCAGTCTGGACCCTGTAGTCCTTGTCCCGTGACCTTCGGCCTTTTTGTTGCTAGTTTCCTGCTAGAAGAAGAGCAGGAGCTGCAGGGCTTGGGGTTCAGGTGCTGGGGGAGGCCGTGGGGCAGAGGGGCCTGGAGCAGCAGCACTGTCCCGGCAGACGGCCAAGGGCAGATGTGGGCAGACATAGGCCTGTGGGAAAGGGCCACGCTGCTGTGAGAACTTGAGAAAGGCACTTGAACCTCGCATGCCTCAGCTTCCCCGTCTATGAAATGGGTACATATCATAGGTGTGGAAACCGCGGCCCAGACGGTGTGTTGAGGAGCACAGTGGGCTCTTGGCCCTCCAGCTTTGCCGCAGAGCTGGGTGTCCCTAAACATTTGCTTGTTTGCTACGAAAAGCTACTAAGATAAAGATTTGTTCTCAAGTCTGAGCTTTTGAGCTGCTGGGGTGTGTGTGTGTGTGTGTGTGTGTGCGTGTGTGTGTCAGTGTGGCTTCCAGGAAGGAGAGAAGGGTCCACTGCCTGATCCCCCTGGTCCAAGGCTGCAGCCCGGGATGCTCTGGGTTCCTGTCGGCCTCTGGTGTAGGGGCTTCGGTGCCCCAGAGAGTGAGGGGAGCCGCCTGTGTGGGGTGACAGCCCAATAAATGTCAGTGGCACTGGCTGGCCGTGTGAGAGGAGAGTTGGGCTGTGAAGCAAGTTCGACCCAAGGCCAAACCCCACTGGGGTCAATGCCCAGTGACAATCTGTGGCGTGTGCCACAGTCACAGGAGAAACCAGTCCCCAGCTGCCTTCTGTGGTGAGGCGGGAGCGGGGCTGGCAGGTGGCAGGGCCCCTCTGTGCAGACGAGCCCAGGTGTGTGCCACACGGGCAACTCGGAGCAGTACCTGGTCTCCAGAGCGTCCCCTGGCTGCGTCCCCTGCCTGGCGGGGCCCGCAGGACGAGCCTGCACAGCAGAGTTGGGCCCAGCGCGGGCCTCCCCTGGGCCTCGGGGCTCCCTGGGTGGCCAAGGCTCTTTCCCCACGACCTACCCCACAGCTGCTCTCCCGCCGTCCTCCTGAGAAGCTGTCTGGTGACTGGGGGAGACCTGGTTTCAGTGTCCCGTCCTTCACCATGGTGTGGGCCAGCCCCTCTCCCCTTCGGCCCTGCGCCCTTGCCCGAGAAGCAAGGGGTTCGGACTTGCCCGATCGCCAGGGAAACGCGCTGAGGCCCCGCACCCTGGTGCCAGCCCTCTGCGGGCCTGTCCTTCACCAGGCGTCCGCGTCCGTTCACAGCCAGCGGTGTCTCCCCGCTCTCGGGGACTGTGGAGGAAGGTGGGTGCTCACTCGGCTGGAGTCCTCAGGGGTGCTGGGCGAACTGGGTAGGCAGAGTGGGGACTTTCTCTTGGGTGTGGGTCACCAGGGGTCCTAAGGCAGCATAGCTAGGATGGGTTGGGGGGGTCACAGGAGGACCCCCCCACTGTGGCCCACAGGGCAGTGGCGTGGGTTGGATCCGAAGGCTGAGGGGAGGTCAGCAACAGAACAGTGGGTGAGCCAGTCCCGAAGGGCTGGGAGATGAAGGGAAGTGAAGGCAGCGGGGTGGGGCGAGGGTCCCAGATGGTGGCAGTGGACTGAAGGGAATGAAGGGGCTGGTGAGGCCAGAGTGTGGGTGGGAGGGTGCGACAGCATCGGCCTAGATGTCCTCTTCAATCCGATTAAGGTACTAAGGCAGAGGGAAGGACGCGTTGTTCCTCCACACCTCTTCCAACTGTGCCTCTGATTCCTGGGCACCGGCCACGTGCCAGATGCCACCTACTCTGAGCGCTGGGGAGCACAGGAACTCGCAGACTGATGCAAGCTCCCCTTCCCACCAACCTCCCTCTTGTCACATCACAAGCTGGCTGGTTCCCACATGCATCCTCCCCGGTGGCCACATGCCCGTTCTGCCCTGTGCAGTGATTGGCTGAGGCTTGGTTCAGGGGTTTCGCTGTGCCCAATCGGACACTACAGAAGGGAGGCGGGAGGCCTCTGGGAAGGACGCGGTCACGCGCACAGGGAACGGTAGGCGCAGAGGAGCGCCAGCCTGGCGAAAGGCTGCCTGGCTCGGGGGCAGCCGTGACTGCAGGCAACAGATGAGCTGAGCTGGTGGGTTCACCTTCCGGGCACCCAGGAGCCCCAGCTGGGATGGGAGGCAGATCTTGGGGTCTCGGGGCTCAGGCCCGTATTAGTGGCTAACATTCACTGACGTTTTAAAACACGAGCCTATTCTAAAAGTGTCTGTCAAACACTGAACAAGCACTGAATAATTATGTCTTGGAGTGGTTTATCCCAAGTAGGGGCAGGGGCAAAGCGACTCAAACATGTCCACACTGGAAAACACAATGGCTGCTCAGGACCAACACAAGCCACGAAGAAGTGGCAGGTGGGGAGAGTCGGGCCTCCAAAAACAAGGAATGCTTGAATTGGCTCGATGAGGCCACCCCATCACTGAGGGGAGGGAGGGAATCAAGGTGCCAGGTCCCTGAGGTGAGGAGACAGGTCTCACCCACCAGAAAGCATGTCAGCCCTGTTCTCTGTCTTCCCCGGATGGACCAGGCATCTTCTGCTTTCCGAGTCGAAGCGCCCCCGGGTCTGCAGTGTCTGGGCTGTGAGGGACAGCGGGTGCCGGTGGGGAGGGGCTACCTGAGCCTCCTGTGTCATGAGGCTGAATGTTGAGCACAGTCTCAACAGCTGGCAGGATGGCTAGGAAACCAGACCCTGTCCTCGCAGGGTGGTCCTCACTGCTAGAACACAGCCAGGGGAGTAGCCAGGGGCTCTAGGGCCACGGCCTTTGTGCCTGGAGGGCTGTACTGTGGACAGGGCTGTCATGCCGGTGGACAGCACCACCAGACAAAGGTGGCCCCTCTGTGCAGGCCTGAGCCCACGTCACAGTGCCAGGAGTGGCCACTGGCCCTAGGCCTGCAGTGTGCACACCCCACACGAGAGCAGCCCTCGTGCCCTCGCGGCTCCCTTGGGCAGGCGCCAGCAGCAGCAGCTCCCAAGAACAAGGGGCTGGGCTTGGGCTGCAAGCTCTGGCGCCGGCCTCCCGCCCCGTTGAGCTCCTGCCCTCGGCTCCCCAGGCTGCTGCTCCACCTTCGGTGGTCTCACCCAGGGATTGTTCCAGGACAGAGCGGGCCATTTGGTCAGAGAGGTGCAGATCGCCTTTAATAGCTCAGTTACCATTGTTTCTGTTGACAAGGGGTCTGTGAACATACTGCGACAGAGAAAAAGGAACGAGGTCCGGGTGTGGGCAATGCTGCCTCACCGCACCCCCTCCGCTTGCAGCCGAGGCTCAGCACGAGCATCTCTTCAGATGGCTCCGTGGAGGGCACAGCGGGCACACACCCTCCCCCATCCATGGGTCCCTGGTGGGGTCGGGAGTGACCGTCACTGTGAGGGCGACATGGAGAGCTGGCGGCTCATTCGTGGTGAGAGGCCCAAGCGCGGCAGTGGCTCTGGAGCAAAGCCAGGTGGCTGGAGCGGCGTGTGGGGCTGGGAAGGAACCTGGAAGGAGCAGGGCGGGGCGGGGCAGGGCTGGGAACAGCTGCGAGCTGCCAAGGGTCCTGGCCGTCCTCTTCTGCCCACCCTGAGCCAGGACACTGAGAGTGAGAAGGGCGCTTGCCACCTGGGCACCACCTCATTTGGCCAAGCACTGGGTCTGGGTTCAGGTGCCACGATGCTGCCCTGGGCACCCTTTCTGCCCACGCACAAGCGGCCGGTGTGGCGTAGACACAGGCTCCGTGGACAGGGCAGCGGGGCGCACTGCACACTCAGGTCTCTTTCTCCTTCCCGCTTACCCTCGGTTCTTCCTTCAGGTTCTCGGCCGCAAGCTTCATTTGCTGTTGAGAGAACGCAAGACAGCAGGTGAGCCACACCAGCCTAAGTGGTGGCGCCTAGGTGGTGGCAGAGGCCCCTCTCTCTTGGAAGCCTGGGCAGTGGCTTTGAACACTGGAGAAGTGGTGACTCTCTGACACTGCCTGTGGCTTCCTGCAAATCCCCGTGTCTGATCTGATGCGATGGGAGCCGGCTGGCGTGGGTAGAAATGCAATGCTGTGTTGTGTGAGCCCAGCACCACAGGGATTTTTAAGGACACCAAAGTGAGAAGCAGGTGGCATCTCCTCTTGTCTGGACGACCAGGATGAGGGGAGTTGGGGGAAAGGGCCTGGGAGAGGACAGGGCACCAACTTGGGGCCGAGTGTTTGCTCTGCCCCTATGAGCTGAGTGACCTTGGTGGGTTTGGCCTTGCAGAGCCTGAGTTTCCACAACTGCACAGTGAGCCATGAAGCACATTTTGCAGGGTGTCTGCAAGGACTATTGCCCAGGAAGTCCCTGGCCCAGAGCAGACGCTCCAAATCATCAGACATTTCTCCCTTTGTGCCTACAGCCACAGGACCACCCTCACCCCTCCACCCTCACCCTTATGGGGAACATCCCACGAAGTCTTTCTGAGGGCAAGGCCAGGGTGCAGGCACCCTCCTGGATGGAAGGATGGGAGACTGCCAGGGGGGCATCAGAAAGGGGTGGGGGAGCCTCCCAGCTCCTCTAAGCCCAAAGCTCCCAGCCACCTCTGTCCTGCGGGTGCTGGAAAACACGACTACAGCTCTGCCCTGTTTGTTGAATAAATGAAATAACTACTTTGGAACTTGGCTTAAAACACACACATAGGTTTTTGATAATAGCTACTACTCATGGAAAAACAAAACCCTTGAGCATGGCCACTGCTGGTGCCCCAGAGGAGCCCTGAGTAATGCCATACTCTCTGTGGCGGCCAGGGAGAGAAGCCCCCTCCAAAGACCATAAACCAAAAGCCTCTGTCTCCTGCTTCCATTTCCCCTCTGACGTACCCCGCAGGTCTGTGGTCTCTCGGGACAGCCCACTTCAGATCTTCTCCAGCCTAGGCTGTCTCCCACAGGCGGCTGGGCAGTGGGCTCCTGCAGGCTGAGCCCTCTCTATCTGGCTTGGGGAGAAGACTGCCAGGCTCTGGGTCATGCACGTGTGGGCAGGGCTTAGGGGATGGCTTCTGCTGAGGGAGGGGACCAGGAGAGTCAAGGTGACCCGTTTACCAATGCGGGGGCGGGTTCCTTCTGCAGGGGCCACAGCATTTCAGGCCTGGAGCAGGGTGGACATGGAGTGAAGGCCGGCCTGGGAACCCATAGCTGCAGGGTTTCTGTAACCCTCAGCCTGCCAGGGTGACGGCATGGTTTGATTTGGTCCACAAGCCTGGAGAAGCTGAACTGCCGGGCCCTGTGAGAGCCTCCGGAAGTTCTTTTCTGTACCTGCTACCTTTCCATTACTAACGCTTCAGGTCTCTCACAGGCCCACGCTGCCTGTTAACTACGGGATGTAAAATATCCCCATAAAGGAAAACGGCAATATTTCAGCCCAGGTTCATGGCAGACTCTTCCAGCTGGTGTCACTTAATACTTACGAAACTTTTAAAATGTCTTTTTATGAGAGAGAGAGACACACACACACAGAGAATGAATATGAATCTATTTCCTGATTGATAAGTAACCATAAGACATTAAAGGCTAAACAAATTTCACTAAACTAGAACAATAACGAGGATGGAACATTCCCCAGCTTCTCACAGAATCTTGCGGCACATTTCCCCAGCATTCCACAGAGGGAGGAAAATCAATGTGGGTATTATTTGAGGCTCCTTTTGAGGTGCAAACGCTCCCCCATTTGTGTGTGTGGCTATGGCTGGGAGCCACGTGACGTCAGGTGACAGGGTGCGGAGGCGTCCAGCACCTCTCCCGGGAGGGGCCTCCTGCTCCACAGCAGCCAGGCAGAGGGGCCTTCTCCCTGAATGACCAAGCCCAGGTGACTGCTGTCTCACTTCTTGGAGCTGCCCCTATAGCGTCCCCCCTTGTCCTTATAATTGATGTGCCACTGAGTCCCACAGTGACCACAGCCCCTTCTCTCAGCTCAGGGTTGGGGGCTTCACCAGGTTTGGGGGAGGAACTCAGAACCCACCTGGCCAGGCTCCTTCTCACCTGCAGAGCCTGCCCTGCTCAGTGCAGCGCCTAAGGGCCTGGGGGTGTCCCTGAGGTCCCAGGGTCATCAGCAGGGAACTGCACTGCTGACAGCAAAGGCGGGAAGGATGGCCGAGGCCCCTACAGTCCTCCTGTGCCTCAGCCCAGGTGTGCCCTTTCCTTCTGCTGTCCTAGAGCAAGGCTTCTTTGAAAGCCATGATGATCACGCCTGATGGCCTGGCCGGTTGGGTCGAACCCCCCGACTCCCTCCCCCTGTGGCTGGTCCTGTGGCCGTATCTGACTCACTGGAGCTTTGGGATCCCCAAGCTCAGCTGGGGCCAAGGGGCATCTCCAGGCCAGCTTGGCAGCCAGAGGCGGCAGGTAGGGACAGGAAGGCTGTGCTCCCAGGGCCTCCACAGCGCAATGATGGGCCAGGTGGTTTCCTCCCAGAAGCACTGTGCCACCCAGGGCATGGTAGGGGGCTGGGGCTCAGCTGACTCCCTGGATCTCCTCGAGCCCACCCTCCCCAGCCAGGGGATGCTGAGCCAATGGCAGAACCAGAAATTAAAACCTGCAGCTTAAGCCTAAAGAAAAACCCCAGCAGTGTGGAGGAAATGAGCTGTAAGAGCCTGCTTACCCAGGATGAGCAGCTCAGTTGGCACGGGGTCAGTTACTGACATCCACACATACCCCATACAAACGGGGCTGGCCGGGCCACTCCCTGTGGCAAGCCCCATCTCTCCTGTCTGCAGGATGGAGTCAGAGGCCACGGATACTTGCCAGTGGCAGTCTGGCCTTAAGATGACTTCTCTTGGGTAAACCAATTGCCATCTACTGCTCATGGGTCCAGATCTCCTCAGTTTGGGGTCATGCAACTGGCAAAAGAAACACCAGCTCTGTTCTTGGTGTAGAGAACGTGATGCAAACCTGCCCTCCTGGCAAAGAGGCTGCGCCCTGCCAAAGCGTGCTCTCCCTCCAAGGGGAGACGGTGAGCACTGGCAGAACTAACTCCAGATCCACGGAATTTCTGATCAGGAAGGAACCTTGAAGAGCATTCAGTCTCGTGACCACTTAAGAGTCCCGAGACCTGGCTAACTGCAGAGTTACAGGCCCCCTTCCCAAGATGCTGACCCTCTGGCCTGTAGTGGGGCCTAGGACTCTCTGGATTTTTATAAGTTTTCCACGGACCATCCCAGGCTTGCAAGTCTCTGATTTGAGGTCTGCCACATTTCACATGTAAGCAAGCTGGAGCTGCAAGGGGTGATGACAGATCCCTCCCAGGCCACACTATGGGCTCTGGCTGGGTGGGCTAGGGTGCCCCCCAGGCTGCCTCTTGCAGCTCAGCCCTTTGGCAGCTTTGGATGGGGGGTGGGGTGGGGTGAGAGGGAGCAATATTATCCCCTTTAAAAAAAAAAAAACCTTTGAGACTCTTTAAATTAAAACCTTTATAAAAATATAAGCAAGATAATGGAACCAACTTCTCTACAAAAGAGGATCAGAACGGAGAGAATGGAATTCCCCTCAACTCATGATTCATTAAAACACTCATGCTCCAAATTATTTTTTAACAAGTACAGATTGATTTTTTGCTTCATTATTAGTAATGTTTATAACAGGAACCTAATCATTAAGCATGTTGGCCTAATGCACAGCTTAACCTAAAGGATATGTAACTGGATCCCTATCCCTACGGAGAAAGAAGTACAGAAATATTTTCTGAGACTTGCAATGCTTCCCACAGGCCTGGGGTGGCCACCATGGACCCCACAGACCTGGGACAGCCCCTTCACCCTCCCAGGCTTATAGCAGAGACTCCGTCTGGCTGAGCCCACAATCAACTTTAGGATCCTGTGCACAGCGCTCAGGAAACTGCTCCAATTGATTATGCCTCTGGCCCACTTTGAAATCTTCTATAGTTCTGTCCACTCTACCCGCCGAGCACACCCCACTCCTCCATTACCACTGCCCCGCAAAACCAACCATCTACAGAAGGAATCTATCTGGGCTGCCCTTGGCTGAAGGCCGGAAAACCCCATGCATCACCAGTTCCTGTTCACAGCTGGCCTCACACGCCTGGGTCCTGAGTGCTGGATGCGGTGGCTGGGATGGAGCCAGGCTGCTGGCCCGTACGTCCCGGGGCAGCAGCTGAAACAGGAATGGGCTTCTCGGGTCAGCTCAGCTCAGCAGCAGTACCTGGCTCCTGAGTCCCTCAGTCTCGGGTGTGCAGGCCTGATGACACAGCACCTCGGTCACCAGCTCTGCTCCCCACCCTAGTTCTGATTTCACTGATCTGGGGCGTGGCCTGGGCACTGGATCTCTGAAGCTCCCCAGAGGACATGGAGCTGAGGTGAAGAACTACTGCCTGAAAGGAAGCCACCCCTCCACGTCACCTGAGGAGTGGAGCGAAAGGAGGACCAAGTGCGGGGCTCCCCCATGCAAACTGCACACACGCCTCATCCGTGCCACGCAACAAGCAAGGGCTTCTCTACAGGTGTCACTGACGCGGCCACGGGGACTCAGCAAGGCTAAGCCATTTGTTGATGACATGCAGCATTTTTATTTGTTATATCTATTGGAAAGTTTACCTCAAAGTGTTGTGAAAACATTCTAGTATGATTATTAAAAAATCCAAGCCTTCCTGGGCCTGGTGATGCCACCAGGCTCTGACCAGCCATGACAGTAAGCCGAGGGGCAGGAGGGCCTGTGCAGCAGCCTATCGGGTGGCTCTGGAGGGAGCCAGGCCCATCTCTCCCTCTGGAGAGGTTGTTTCATTTTAGTATTTTGACAAAATATAACTGGGACTTGTAGGGCACCACCCGTGGCAGTGTTCTTGGCTCCCGACACCCAGCCAAGCCAGCCTTTCTCCCCGGCATGCCCACCTCAGGAAGCAGCGCCACCAGCCAGCTCCTCAGACCAGGGCTGCAGCCATCCCGGCCAGTGCTTGTTCCTGCCTGCCGAGCATGCCGCTCCTCCCGCCTCCCACCTGGGGCTGTCCTCCCCCTGCACTGAGACACCTCCCACACTCTCCTACTCTTGCCCCGAAGCAGCCCAAGCGATGTTTTAAACAGAGGGCCTCTGTCGAGCTGTGGACTTGTCTCTCGCACCCCACCCCCCCACTGCCCCACACTCCAGCCTCAGTTCCGCTAGAGCCACCAGCTCCTTCTGCCTGGTCCCCTGCCCGAGCTTTGCTGGTGACTCCTTCCTGCCACTTGGTCCTCAGCCTGCCTCCTCCCAGGTGGAGCCACCTGTCACCATCACATCCTTCTATTCTAATTCCTGTACTCCACTCAAGCCATCTGGTTTTCTCATTTATGTGCACATTTTTTCCGTTTTAAACATTCTATCCCACCTGGTATGTGATTTCCAGAGAGCAGGGCCATGACTAGACCAACAGGCCTATGACACAGCCTGGCACCAAGCTGGCGCCCCGTGACTACTGTGGGAGAGTGACCGGCACAGCTTCAAGCCTGCAGCAGCAGAGAGATTCTAAGTCAGCCAACGGTCCCAGCGAAAGTAAGAAGAGGTAAAGCCTCCTTTCTCATGTGTATGTAAATAAGGCACACTCAAGTTCTTGAAGTCAGCGTTACTCTCTGGACCACAGTGTTTGTTGGTCACACATATGGGATCACAGAAAACACACTGGTAGTGTGGGCTTTGTCATAAGTGCCAGAATTCCAATGTTCCCAACAGTTGCCTGCCCTGTTACGATTCAGATGTGGGCCCCAGCCCCTAAGAGTCTGACTCAGTGGGGGTGGGAATGTCATGGCTTGCCCTGGTGACAGGATAGGTGGTCTGTAGTTACAATTTGGTGGGAGGAGGAAGGCTGCCATGTTATCAGCTAGTTCTCTGCTGGAGATTGAGACTCCTCCAAGAAAGTCAAATCCCATTCAAAAAAGGCTCCCCCTCACAAAACAGATGGCATGCAGGGGTGTCCACAATGAACGCAGTTCATTAATTGCATCACCTCACGCTGGGGAGGGTGAACATCAGTTCAAGTTAACAAAAAAGGTGTTTGGCATGTCTGTTTCTCAAATGATCTCTTGCGCCCTGCTTTCTCTGCACATTTGGGTTTCAGAGCAAAATTTCCCAAAGCAGAAGTTAAAGGCACTTTGAAAGGAGATGTCACAGATATTTTGAGACTGCAAATTATTTCCAGTGGAGAGGGAGGAGCCCACAGAAGCCAGAGGCTTGCTTCCCAACCATCCCTCAGGCACATACTTGTTCTGATGCTTCTGGAACAGGGAGCCAGTTGTCTGATTAACTACAGCCACCTCTCAAATCTGGGCTATTGGAACATTATATGCCTGCCAACGCTATGGGCCATGAGGTACACAGGAGGCTAATGCAAAATGACCAAGCAAAACTGACGGAGAGGAACCCATCTCCCTTTGTCTGGGAGACATCGTCAGGTACAGCAAGCCCTAATCCCAGCTGTTCATCACCTCTGCCCCTTTATGCTCTGTTGGTAGGCGCTGGTATTTTCTCCAAGTTATGGGTATCCCCAAATACGCATGAAATCACTAAGCAACAGACCCTTCCCCAGGAGCCTCAGGCTTCAGCATGGGGTGGACACACCCCATCTAGATGGCTTCCCACAGGCTGTGGGGCTCAAGCATGTGTGTCCAGGCACCAGTTCCATGCTTCGAGGGGTCCCCTGGGCCAGCATTATGCAATCTTGGCTACTTACCTCCCCATTTCCTTCATTTCTAATTGTTCTTATATCGCAAAATCTCTTTTTTCCTCTGGTTTTGCTGACATAACTTTTACTATCTGTTATATTCTATTACTGTGCATAACTTAAATTTATAGTGTAACCAACACTTATATCACATTACATGCTAGGTACTGTTCTAAGTGCTATACGTACATGAATTCATTATGTATGTATACATACATACATAACCACCCTATGAGAACTGTAACTGTTACTATTACCATCATTTTAAAGAAGAAACAGACGCACAGGGAAGCTGAGAAACTTGCCCAGGGTTACACAGGTCATAGGAGATTTGAGCCTGGGCCAGCTGGCTCCAAAGCTGGGCTCCTAACCTGTACTCTACCCCGCCATTCCCTGATGTTGGATCTCAACATTATTCTGTTTTTGTATAATAGTATCACCCAGCTATCTGTTGGAGTCACCTGTGTTTTGACATTCAGATTCAATTGGATCACACTTCAACTCATGAGGTCTTGCCAGTAGTTCTGGACACTTGGTGTGTATCCTGCTTTGTCTTATCACACCTGGCTGAGGTTTTCTGCTTCTGCTAAATCTCTGAAACCAAAGCAGTCCGGCTCTGGAAGACACCATGTTAACCCCTATCCTGATCTATAAGCACACGTTTCAGCAAGATATTAAGAGGTGCTTAAAACTTCAGAAAGGAAGTTTAAGAACAAATTTTCAAAAAAAATCCAGAAGTCCTTAATGATTTTTTTTTTTTAAAGAAAGCCTTCTAAAGGGAACAAGATAAGAAAATGGGAAACTGTAGTGAGAAAGTTCATTGACAAAATCACAAATGCTCAAGCAGCTGAAACCTGGAAGAGGAAGCTGATGATGGCATGTTGCTGAAGAGAGCATCTCCAATGAAGAGAATCGAAAAGGTAGGAAACCTTCATCTGGCAACGGCCTGCAATTTACTAAACACACAAAGGGTAACAGAAATATTAATAAATTATTCAGGAATAAGAAAGGTTAAAATAAGCCATGGCTCCTTCGTTAGGTGAGGAGAAAAAAATGGTAACAGATGCTGCTTAAAAGGCTGCTGAGCTGATGCATTTTTGAAACATCCAGATACCAATGTGGGAAACAGTGAGCTCAGAGTGCGCTGGGGACATCCTCCAAGTGGACAGTACAGCAGTGGCCTGAAGCCGGGCCTGGGGCAGTGCCTTACTCCTGCCTGCCCCACTGTGTAGGATCAGGTCAGAATGCAAATGAAATTTATAAAGTAGATGTATAATTAGAAAGAAAAAGAATCAAAGTTCCTAAAATCAAAAGCAAGATATGACTAATTGCAAAGAAATAAAATAACATGATCAATTACTTCTGGAATGGCCATCAACTATGTGCATTATGACAACACAGGTAAGAGGGTGACAAGAAAAGGGTTATGAAGGAAGACATGTAGTGACGTCCCCAAATGGGAACACAGAAAACACAGATGAAGGTGACACCAATTCTGTGTGAGAAGGGGAAAATTTTCATATTTTGTCAAATAATAATGTAAAAATAGTATAGTGATTAGTTTGCCCCCTTAGAGGACAAACGACTAAGGTTCTTTTAAAAATTACTTCGTTACAGCATCTTTTGCTGAAGAAACTAGGTGTATAGGTGATATCATTTTGCAAACTGAAATGCAGAGAGATTTTCCATCCAGGCTCTGCCACAATACAGTGCTGGGCTGTTTCAGAAGAAAGTGAGGTCTGTCATCTTTTTGCTAATCCTCAGCCCCGTGACACTGACGTATTCAGTGATGTTACTAGGACACTGACCCAGCTGTTCAGGTCATCTAGATGACCAACAGCACCTGGCCTGGAGGAGACATTTCCTGGACAAGACTTGCACAGCATCAGTTCTTCAGGAATAAGCTCACTCCTGCTCTGAATACAGGCAACCGGCTGCTCCTCCCTCTGGCCTGGGAGCAAGGGTGTGCTGGGACCTTCAGGATATAACTATCTTCCTGTCCGGAAGCCCTGGGAGCCAAGGAGGGCAACAGTTGTTCTCTCACAGCAAGTTTTGTTGAGGCCAGGGAGCCCCATGTGTAGTCACAGCGGTTGCTAGGGTCTCCTGGGATATGAGACCCAGAGAAGCTTGTGACCAGCCAAGGCCAAGATGACCATCTGGCCAGCCCTCATCTTTAGTCTGTGGGTTCCAAGGTGACAGCTAGAGACAGCCCAAGGCTCGGGGTTCAGGCTGGGAAAGGAGGCATGGAAAGGCCAGTGGACACCAAGCACAAGTGGCTGCTCCAGAGAAACCCTCACAGGCTTCTTCAATGAAAGCCATGGCTGGGAGGTGTTTTCAGACCTGGGAACTGAAACCTTGACACTTTGGTTAAGTCAAAGTGTGACGCAAAGGCTTAAAAGCCTAAAGAATAGAAAAAAAAAATCACTAATGAACCAGAGAAATCAAAACTCTCTAAATGAGCTCTCTAAATGAGTTGGGGTGGCCCAGTGGTGACCGCGGTGCTGTGGTGTCAGAGGTATCCCAGTGTCCAGCCTCCCACTGGAGTCCTGGCTCACTGAGGGGACGCGATTTTACTGTGGCATGAGAAAGAAACCCAGAGAGTTTAGAAAGTAAAAAAAATGAAGGAAACAGTCTCCTAAATGAAGTGTAGGAGACAGTCCACTGCCCACGTCAGGGTTTCAGCACATATTTATCTTTTCTTAAATATGAAGGGGAATAACCTTTAATCTAACAAGAAACTTCTGGTCAGTCGTTATCAGGGAAGGGAAAGCAGGCTGAGTAGGAACAGCCAGCACAGGGCAGGCTGGTCCTCTGGCCAGAGGCGCTCTGCACCCCTTCTGAGCGCTGGGAGGGTGAAGGAAGCTGCTGCGGAGGGGCTGGTCCCGCCCTTGAGAAGCACCGGGCCCACTGCCAAAGTGAAAACAGACCCTTGCAGTCTGAAGTTGCAGCCACAGCTTCAGACCACTGAGAAAGCACAAATGTTTCCCATCATTTTTAAGATATTCCCTAGGGCTTTTCTTCTCCCTCTGAGTACTACATGGCCCCTTGATAAACACAAACATCTGTGTCCTCTGTTAATGTCATACTAAAATTTCAACATCAGTATGACTAAAAAAAAAATTGATTATAAGATTATGATTTTTTAAAACTCTGTATCCCCTTGGGGGCACAAGGGATTACCATGCACCCCTCACCCAGGGACAGGGCCCTGTCCCTGGCCAGGCGAGAAGAGCTCCCTGGGTGCTGGCGGCTGCAAGTCAGCAGAATTGCTGGCATTGGGCACCGCTTCTGAAGAGCCTGGGGAAAGCTGGAGCCAGGAATGATTGGCTTGGCTATGCTTGATTTTACCCCAAGAAAAACACAGTAAGTGCTAGGCAGGGATTCTAGACTTTATTCACCTGGAATCCCTTTCACTCAGAATAGTTAATTCTTACTCATTCCTATCTATAGACTTCAATAAGCAGGATTAATTACAGCTTCTCCCAGACACCTTTCATTTCACTTTAATTTTCCATTACCTACAACCCCTCCTGGCGAGTGGCAGCCCCTGTAACAAATACTGATGGCTAAATGCAGGTTGGCGGAAGTGTCATTGAACACTCTTCACTGTTATGTTACAGGGTCTTGAGTACATGTGGCAGCCAGTCAGTATTTTCTGAAATCTAGAACTGAGGTGACACAATGCTGTCCCAGTTGGTAACAAGAGGCCATTGAAACCCATCCGGGGACTCCTAGCACTGAACCACCGACTGACTATCTTTCTACTGTCTTCCTCTAGGTCATACCTTTTAACCAGTTAGTAGTAAGTTGGATAATTTTTAAAGCACATGCCTATTTGCCTATTTTTTATCGATTAAAAATGTTATACACACATGAAATTCATCCCTCAAAAAGTTTCTTAACTCTTCTAGGAAGATGCCCTTCTTCCCCCAGGATCCTGCGGCTGGTGGCCAAGGGGGGAATAAGCTGCCCCTTTGCTCTCTCTGACTCTGGAATCCAAGGAGTCCTGCCTGAGATTTTGAGGATGTTGTAATTTCAAGGATTCACCTGCTTCTTGGAGACAGGAGAGACCAGGTCTAGATAGTTTTTATTTAAAGTAGCTCCTCTGCTTCTGGCTAAAGGCTAGTGTTCTTCCTAAAAGCAACCTGAGACAAACTGCTTCAAAAAGAAAATAAAAGAAAGAAAGGAAAGAAAGACAGATGGGGGAAGAAAAGAAGAAAAAGAGAAAGCGAGAAGGATGGACAGAGAAAGGGAGGGAAGGAAGGGGGTGTTGGGGGTGGAGAGAGATCTCAACATCTTGGAGGGTCTTCCGGGCTCTGCATAGGGAGCCAGTGGCACCGGATCTGAGAAACTAAAATAGCCCCTCACAACAGTGGGAAAGGGGACCCCACTGTGGGCCGGGTCTCTGCAGGTGGCCTTGTCCTCACAAAAAGGTTTCTCTTCCTCCATAGGGATTCAGGCTGCTGTGCGCATCTGAGATTTGTGTTTTTTGAAAGGCACGTGTATGTGTGTACACATGTGCATGTGTGTGTCCCAATCAGCAGCCTCTAGGTGTGAGGCAGTGAGACCAAGCAGGGCCCACATCTGGGCTGCCCCAGCCGAGCTCCACCTGTCCTGCCAGCTCCTCCACCCCAGCAACCCCTGTGTGTCCCTGGACCCTACAGGTGGCCCTGGAGAGAGCTGCCTCATGAGTAAGGGTGGGGCTTTTCCTAAGGGCAGGGTTGAAGCCTGGGATCTCTGTGGGGAGAATGCTGATCTAGAAATGGGAATGAGGACTAGGAACCTGGCAGTGCCCTGATGTGTTTGTCTTCTTCACTGGACTCCGGGAACAGCAGTACAGTTACACATTGATTAATGACAGGGGTACGTTCTCAGAAATGCCCCATCAGGCGATTCTGTCATTGTGCAAACATCACTGAGCTACTACACACCTGGGCTATTTGGTACAGTGCTCCCAGGCTACAAACCTGTACAGCATGTGACTACTGAATACGGTAGACAACTATAACACCAAGGTAAGTATCTGTGTATCTAAAATATCTAAACATAGAAAAGGTACAGTAAAAATATGGTATAAAAGATTTTAAAAAATGGCACACCTGTATAGGGCAGCCCTATGGGAATCTAATGGGACCACTGTCGTATACACAGTCCATCATTGACTGAAGTGGCACAATAATGTATTTGTCCAGCTTTCAAGGTTTCCTTCTACCTATAATGGCCTCTCATCATTCCCACACCTCCAGGCTCACTTCGGGGGTGCAGGGCGGCAGGGACAGCCTGAGGAGGGCAGGAGGGAGCAGCGCTGTCAGGAAGAGCCATGGGTGAGATTCTGGATGGTGTTTCACAGCAGAGGCTGCATGAGGAGCTGGGTGCTGCCAGGGAGCAGGCTGTATCCTGGGGTAGGTGAGGAGCAGAGATGAGATCCCCTCCCTGTCTTTCCTCGGATGCTCCAAAGAAAGATCTGCAAAGAGGGAGTGCAGCTTCTGGGGCCACCTAAGTCATCACTGAACACCATAAACCCCACAGCTCTCAGTGGATGCAACCTCAGGGTCAACAGAGGTGTGAGTATCTCACTTCTCCGTGGCGGTACTGGGCACTGCCTCTGAGGAAGAGCTGCTCAGCTGAGGCCAGCAGGCTCCAGAGCTCCCCTGAGCCCAGGTAGGAGCCATGCCTGCCCTAGCAGGAGTCCCCGTGTGACCAATTCCCATAGTCAGCCCAGTGCTGGGCTGGTACCCACAAAGAGAGGCTCCCTGAGGAGATCTGACAAGTGGTGTACCCATACTCAGGGGACACGTCTGTGGGTTTCCAACTTCTTTTTTTTACTGACAATCCTAAATTTGATGTTAAACATCCTTAGAGCAATAGGGTATAATAATACAAATACACAAAGAAAAATGCACGCAGGCGGGCAGAGTGTGGCTTCATCTGTGAGGAGGACACGGCTTTTTCACAAACATGTACACTACAGGTCTTTGAGAGCAAACAAATGCAAGACACTTGTGCGATCAGAACAGAGGGCCTGGATGAAGAATTTGGTGCTCCTGGGTACAGCCTAGTCAAACCCTATCAGCATTCCTAAGTGTGCGAGTGCTTCAGGGGAAACCTGGCCTGTGGTGTACATGTCAGCATTAGGTGGGCTGAGCTGGGGTTTTCAGAATTGTAATGATTACAGAGTTTCACTGAAATTAAGCATGGACTCGACCACGGGTTAACCGCCTGGTGCATTCTGCACGCGCCCCTGCTGCTGGCCTTGAGAAGGGGTACTCTCAGGATGGCAGGGGGCATGTGAGAGATGGCACATGCAAATGCACGGGCTTACCAAAATAATGGAAATATAACAGCAGCTCATTTATTATTCTATACACAACATCACAGGTTCCTACTTTGTCTACCTAACGGAAACAAAAAAGTTCTGATTTTCCTTAGGCCCCAGAGAAAACCAAGAAACACCCTAAGTGCATGGGTGAATTTAAAAGATGTTCTTGGTTCTTTAGATGAGGACAGTATTAGGCATGCTATTGAAAAAAAAACAGTTTGTGAATTCAGAAAGAGAATAAAAGCTAGGACTACACGGTTATGGTTCTATCTACACCACACATTCAGAAGAGTACAAAAAATAGGAAGAGAAGTGGTCAAATACTTTACAAGGCTCCTAAAGTCACCACAGAAAGAAGCTAGTCCCAAATACTCTCTGCATTCCAACCCTACCTATTTCTATCCACTGCTTCTAAGTCTAAAACTGAAGCTGTATGGTGTGCTTTGAGAGCAGCAAATACTTTTCAGAAACCAGAAAGTTCTAGAAAGATGGTATCTAGCCCATGTGACCCATGCTCTGTTTAGTCTGGCCTTTGAAAGAGACGCCACAGTCACAGTTTAGGTTAAGCTGTTGCCAGTGCAATGCTGTTTAAACCATATGGCTGCAGACAGATGAACAAAAGCCATGAAATCTAGAGTGTGTCAGAACACTACCTCCTTGCTTTGCTTTTTAGAAACCCGACCTAAGAGGTGTTGAATTAACAGTGCCTTCAAATATTTAGTCCTTTCTCTAACATTACTACTGTTTACTTGCATGAAGCCAAGAACAGCAGAGAGCACAAGAGATAAGCTGTTTGATAACAGGGAATCCCCTGGTAAAAGTTATAAAATATAGATGTTTCTCACCTGCTACCCTGAATGACCTACAAGCCATTTTGTTAAGAGGACATAGAATAAATGTTTTAGGAGCCCATGGCCAGGTTTTGGTGATTCTGTGTCACCTAGCAAAGCCGATAGTCAATTCACGGGGAACCCACATGGCTCTAGGAGGGTACGCACACCCATGTTTCCATAGGTCATTCTGGATGGGCCAAACACACTTACACCAAATAAATAATCCTGTAACTGTACAATGCTTTGAACAAAGCATTCCAGATAAGTATGTGGCAAAACACATGGTTAAATGCTCTTACTTATGTAGGCTTGATTAAAAGGGCACGAAAACCCTTGCAAGGGACGAGTAGAACATCCACAATGATTAACAACATAAGCTCAGGGATAAATTCTACCATTTTTATTTTCAAAAAGGAACTGGCATCAGTATCAAGATTTCCTCAGTGTCCTCAGAAAAGGCAGTCACTCCCATGCACACACAGCCGGCAGCCAAATGTCCCGGGCTGTGAGGAAGCGATGACTGACCACAGAGGAAAACACGTACCAGACAGAAATGGAACAAAATAAAACAGTGGGGTGAGTCAGAGCCCAAAGGTCTCAGCACAATGAGAGGACAACCATTTCCAAACAAAGCCCTCATAGATACAATGCGCATCACCGATAATGACACACAAGGAGAAAGGATTCTGTCAGCCGTTCTGAGTTCTTGACCTCCAGGGAGCGTTCTTCATCCTTAAGGAAGCAGAGTCCCATGAACCCCACCCATGGTATTTTAAACGTGCTATGAGGAACCTGCAGCCCCTGGGAGAGTGCAAGAGACACTGCGCTTCTGGCCAGTGAGTTGACATGCCTGGACTGGACATTGAACACCTTTTGGGTCTCCTCTTCCAGTCCTCCCCTACTGCCCTTCTGACTGGGAACCTCAGCACAGAGCTGCCATGCAGGGAGCTCTGGGGAAATCACAGATGCCCAACCCTCATGCCCAGCGCACTGAACTAGCAGCAGGTCTCCAGTTTCAGGGTCCTCCTGTTCAGAGTCTTATGACTTTGCATAAACCCGTGTATTCCTTCTGCTCTTTGATACAGTGCATGTGTCACATCTTCGAAGAAGCTTCCTTAGCCTGCCACAGGTAGGACTGGTGCACTCCATGCCGCACTCCCACTGGGCCACGACCTGTATGCGAGGACTCCTCACATAGAAGCTGACATGACCCTGTCCACCTGTTGGCCTCCCTACATCTGACATGTGGCACAGAATTGGGGGTGAGCCAGAATTATGGGAAGGACTGACGTGCAGTCCTGTACTGAAACCAACAGTCTCTGTCCTTGACAGTGAACACAAACACATCCTTGAAGGGTGTGTTTCCTTCCTTAGTCTTCAAAATTAGATTTGGCTCTCTGCCTTCAAAACCTCACTCCCTTAAAGAGGCCAATTCTGCAGCTGGAAGAGGCCAGGGGCAGTGGTTAGGGAATGAACACTATTTCATGGGACAAACTTCTTTACTCAGAGAAGCAAAAGTCCAATCAGCAATTACACTCTATGCAGACAGCTTTAAGAGTGGAATGAAGTATATTCTCAGGTAGTGTGTCCCACACTCTGCTGATCTGTAATCAGAATGTATCTGAGGATCTTTTATAAAATAAGTTTCCCAGGTCCCACTTGCAATTCTTATTTAGTAGGTCTGGGGAGGAGTCTAAGAATTTTTTTCCCCAAAATTTTAATTCTGATATTATTTCAAACTTACAGAAAAATCACAAGCATGGGATCAAGGAGTCCCAAATAGCCTTATTCAGAGTTAGCAACCACTGACATTTTGCCCCATTTGCTTTACATCTCTCTATATCATGTTTTCTGAACCATATAAGTTGCAGACATCATGCCCTTTTACTCCTAAATATGTCAACGTAGATTTCCTAAAGACAACAATTTTCTCTTATGTAACTGTAGGAGAATGCTCCCTAAATGATTTTGAAGGGTGAAGTGATGATCGGTTTCCCATTTTATCCAAGTTCCCAAATTTTATCAAATTGATAGAATTCAGAAAGTATCAAAAACAGATGGGAGTCCCTAAGTATTGCTGTAGAATAATGTAACTGATTATTCTGAGGAAAAACATATAAAGATGAATGCATGAATTCTTTTGCTCATGGAACAAAAATTATTTCAACAAATTGGAACAGAATATTACCATATAAAGAAGTATTCAACTTAGCTGAGTTTGGGGGACATGTGGTAGGAAGCCTCTAAATGGTCCCAGTGATCTTTGCCTCCTGGAATTCACTCTTGTGGAATCCCTTACCCTTGGGAGTGGGCTGCACCTAATGACTCACTTCTAACCAACAGAATACAGCAAGGTGAGGGGCTGTCGCTTCTGAGATTAGGTTCAGAGGCTGTGGTTTCCATCTTGGGTGTGCCCCGTCTCATTTGCTAGCGCTGACGGAAGCCATGTTGACAGCTGCTGTACAGAGGGGCCCATGTGGTAAGGAAGTGGTATCTCTAGTCAACAGCCAGTGAGTGAGCCTGGAAGTGGATGCTCCTCCAGGTGAGCCTTGAGATGCCTGCAGCCTCGGCCAACACCTAATTTAAATTCACATAGCCACAGATAGCTGGTGGCTACTGTGGACAATGTGGCTTTATGTCCCTGAGAGAGGCCAGGCACACCCATAGCCTCAGCCACCATCTACATGCAGATCACACACATCTTTACTCTAGCCCAGAATTTCCATGCTCACGTAACCAATGCCTACCTGACATCTTCTCTTGGATGTTAATAAATTAACAAAACTAAGTTTAAGATCATCTTCCAAAGCAAAGCTGTCTTCCCATCTAGTGAACTGTACAGCCATCCACCCAAGTGCATGGTTGCACAGCAAAGTCTGCCTGAACATTTCCAGGCAGAGGGAGGACACTCTTCACAAAGGAGACCACTTTCCCTGCAAGTTTTGGTCAACTTTGATGATCAGAAAGGTCTTCTTTACATTTTGCCAAATCTCCCCCATTGTTCCTTCTGGCCAGTGGTCCTAGGTCTACCTTTTAGAATCATAACAAAAATGATAATGGTGAGAGCGGCTATCATTACTTTGTGCTATCACTCTGCCAGGCACCGTGTGAACCATTTCACAACAACTTCGTGAGGTGGATACTATTATTATCTCCATTTTGCAAAGCAAGAATTTATAACATCGAGAGGGAGAATAATTTGTCCTCAGTAATCAGAGCATTCTGATCGTTCCTGAGTTTTTCACTGTCTTTACTGAAACGAAGCGCCTAGAATTCACCAGGATGCTCAGGTCTTTGGTGTGGTCAAAGGACAGGCAGCATCAGCCTCACCTGGGAGCCTGTGATAAGGCAGAATATGGGCTCCAGCTCAGACCTGCCGTATCAGAGTTTGCATTTAACAAGACATCCAGGATTCATGGACACTTGATAGTCTGAGAAACACCACTCAGTCTAACAAAAAACACAGCTGGAACATTCACCTATTAATTCACTAAACCAATGAACAGTCCTTAAATACCTACTATTCATACCAAGCACTATGTCCACCATGGTCCTCCAACCGTCTCAAAGTCGAGGTTGGCATCTGGCAGAGAGCGGGTGGGGAGATGTTAGGGCTGAGGGGCCTGTGAGTGCTGGGCAGGAATTCGGTGGGGAAACAAGGAGGCAGTGTTCAATTCCACTAGGGCCTGGGGGCTGGGGGTCAGGAAAGGCTGCAGAAGCAAGCGCTTGAATCCAGCGTTGGAGGAATGGTGTTTGCTGAGCAGTCAGGGAGAGGGGCTTTCTGAGCAGTGACAGTGTGATGAAGGTGGTGGAGAAATTCACAGAAAGAGACTGGGCAGGAGAGGTGGCCAGAGCCAGCCCAGCAGGCCTGCAGCTTGAAGCCTGTCGAGATGTTTTTGAATTCCCCTTCCAGCACACTCCACCATCTTTCAGTTCACATATCTCCTGCTGGGTGTGCATTTTCTGACACTCACAGCTTCTTACAAGCTTTCATCTGTCAGAACAAGGGATATTCCCTTCTATTGCTGATCCAATGCTTCCCCTCCACACCCAGCCTCCATGTCCTCCTTGCTATAAGAGCCCATTTTCTAGAAGTAGAAAATGTCAGGTGCTTTCTCAGTCTCGCCAGCAGGTAGGGCATGAACTATTACCTAAATCCTGGCCAGTGGGGCTTGAGGGTAAGTCTGCTGGGGTACTTTTGGGCAAGGTTTTCCTCTCTAATATAAAGAGACACAATGACAAGCTTTCCTTTTGTCCCCCTTGCCTCTGGACATGTGTGTGAGGATATGGTGCCTGGAGCTGTGGCAGCCACCTTGGGACCATGATGAAAGTCAAGGATGGCTGGACAAGAAAATAGAAAAAGCCTACCTAGGTTCTTAATGACATCACTGGGCTGTTCTCCCAACCCTGGGACAGGCCCATGTATGGGCTTCTTTATACTTCAAGTTCATTTAGTAACTTTCACTCTTTATATGGGAACAACCCGGAAACATCCCAGGCTATGAATCTCATCATTCTTACGTTCTGCTATAAATTACTGGGTACCTTCTCAACTAAATATGTCAAATGTGCTGTTTATAACTCTATCTAGTCTGAAAGCTTTGTCTGGGCATATGTTTTCCTTCCTTAAATTTAAAGTTCTCTTGATTACATTGGCCAATTTTCTGACAAGTCCATTCTTCTTGTGTATTTTGAGATACTTTCTATTGGTTGTTATATTCTGAGATTTTAAGCCTTGTTTAGAAACTCAAATCATGTTCTTTGACAGCTATTTACTCTTTTGGTTACAAAGTCTTGACCTCCGACGCAAGATACCACCAGGGACCCTCTCATACGGGGTGCCAACATCAGTGGAGAAGCAACTGGAGTCATCTCCTGTGGGCTGAGCGTGGCCTGTCTCACTCGGCCCCATGAGGCAGCTGACCTCAGGCAGCCACGCTCCCCCTCAGTCAAACGCTCACAGACTCTGATGTCTCCTACCCCCAGCCCCTCCATTTCCAGACCTCTGCCCTTTCCAGAGTAAGGCAACCATCCCCTCTCCACCCCCAACCCAGCCTCTAATTATTCTGCTTATACACAAGCCTGGGAAAGGAGCCAGAAAAAATACCCCTGGGAATGGGGAAAGGCTGTGAACTCACAGGGTATCATAACTATTATATTTTTTTCTATCACACTTCATTTGCACGAGAATCGGGGGAAGTTTAGGGTGGCTGGGAGGCTTGATAAGTGATGGCAGATTTGCTTTCACATCTTGGAAATACGTGCCAAAGAGACAGCATCCTTCCTGCTCGGCCTTCCTGGCGGTGCAGGCCTTTGCTGTTGCCTCCTCCGGCCCCCCACCCCCAGGCATCGTGGCTTCTTGTGGTCAGCAGCAGGTTTCCTCTGACCTGACTATGATCTTTTGTCTTGTACTAAGGCCTGGCATGCAGCCTCTCCTTGAAAAGTCCAGATCTGTCCTCTATGGGAGAACCTTCCTGCCATAAATATACCACCAGTAGCTCTGCATTTTTCTTTTTCCCTTGTGTCAAATTCTTCCACCCTCACCTCTGGACTCCAGGCCTCCTCAGGATATTTGTTTTCCTGGCTCCCTTCTTGAATTTTTTCCAGCCTACACAGGAATGTTTAATCCCCTCTAAAAAGTTAGAGCCTAGACCTCTTCTAGCAAGATGATTAGCTAGAATTCATAGGAAAAAATTAAAAAGCAAAACAAAAACATCCCGTACACTTGCATTTAGTCTCCACATTTTACAGATTATTTCCCATGCTGGGGGAGAAAACCAAGCAGCCTAACTCAGCACAACTGAATAAAAGCAACAGTGCTTAACTGAAGGTCCCCTTGTGCTGGGCCTGTGGGGCACTTTGTACCCCTGATCTCTAATTCTCACAATGTTTCCCATCTTATAGACGCAGTAAACTGACAAGCACGAAGGTTAGGTCGCATGTCTGAGGCCCGAAAGCTAATATGCTTAGGTCTTAGGGTATAAACCCAGGGAGGGCTGCCTGGTCCCAAACCACTGTTCTTCCCACTTCTCTCAATTTCCATATTTTCTGGCACTCAAGGGAAATATACTTCTCCGTGGTTTTTCCTAAAAACAGTTTTTTGTTTTTTTAATTTTTATTTCAAGAAACTACAATTTTGCTGGACTTCTTTGCTGCTCAGCTTTTGCTCCTTCCCTGTGAAGAAAGGGCACAAGGTGGGTGGGTAGGGGGAGATGAGGTGGGGTGGGAGTGGGTGGCTAAACTCTCTGATACAGCATCACTCCAGTCCCATGAGGGTAATAATCAGTGTTTCGGAGGCCCCAGGACAGTTTTCTAGCAGATTCTCCTGTTTTTGTTTTGTTTTCTCATTATAAAGATGACAGGATTTTGAAAAGAAGTTTTCAATTTTAATGAAGTCCCATTTATCAATTTGTTCTTTTATGGATCATCCTTTAGGAGTCATATCTAAGAAGTATTTGCCTAATGCAAGGTCTCAAAGATTTTATCTTATGTTTGTTTTTTTATTCCCGGAAAATTTATAGTTTTAGGTTTACATTTAGGTGTATGATCCATTTTGTTATGAAGCGTGGGTCCATGTTCCTTTTTTTGCATATGGATACAAGAATCATTTTTGAAATGACTATCCTTTCTCTACTGCATGTCTCTGTGCCTCTGTCAAGTATCAGTAGTGTATACATGAGGGGAACAGTTCTGGACTATTCTTCCCCACTAAAGTATGCCTTTCCTGCAGTGTTTCGATTACTGTAGTTTTATAATAAGCTTTGAAATCAGGATATTCTCCCAGTTTTGTTCTTCTTTTTCAAAGTTTTGGGTATTCCAAAACTATATTTGGTCCTCTGCATTTCCATATGAATTTTAGAATCAGGTTAATCAACTTCTACAAAAAAGTCTGCTGGGATTTTGCCGGGATTATACTCAATCTATAGAACAGGCGTTGCCAAAATTTTCACCAAAGGCCAGACAGTAAATATTTTAGGCTTGTGGGCCATACAGGCTCCGTCACAACGACTCAACTCTACCACTGTGCGACAAAAGCAGCCACAGACACCTACAAACAGATGGGTGTGGCTATATTCTGAAAAGACTTCTAGTGGGTTTTTTTGTAGATTCTATTAGATTTTTTATGTGGATGATAATGTCATCCACATAAAAGAAGAAGGAAGAATAAAATTTATTTTTTCCTCTCCAATCTGGATGCCTTTTATTCATGTTTTTAATTTTTTTGCTTGATTGCACTGGCCAAAACCTTCAGAACCTTCAGTACAAGGTTGAATAGAAGTAGTAGGAAGAGAGATCCTTTTATTTTCCTAATATCACGTGGAAAGCATTCACTCTTTCATCATTAAGTATGACAACAGCTGCAAATTTTTCATAGATGCCCTTCAACAGGTTGAGGAAGTTCAATTGCTAGATATTGTCCCATAGTTCGCTAGTGCTCTTTTCATTTTTAAAATTCTTCTCTCTGTGCTTCATGTTGGAGAAGTTTTATTTCAATGTCTTTAAGTTTACTAATTTTTTTCCTTCTGCAATGCTTAATGTACTAATTCTACCCAGTGTTTTTCATCTCAGCTATTGTAGTTTTCATCTGTAGAAGTCAGATGTGCATCTTTTAAAATACCTTCCATGTCTCTAATTTTTTAAACATATGGAATAGCTTTATTAACTGCATTAACATCCTTGCTTGCTAATTCTGCCACGTATTTTAGCTTGGGTTAGTTCCAATTGAATGATTCTCCTAATCATGGGATATGTATGTCTGTTTACATTCTTGGGCTTTGTTCTGGGATGTAGTTAAGTTAGAAACAGTTTGATCCTTTGGGTCTTGTTTTTATGATGTTAGGTGGGTCTACAGCAGAGCTCAGTCCAGAATTACTATTCCCCACTAATAGGGCAAAAATTCAAATAATAAAAGCATATAGAGAAAAAAAGTGAATTCCCCTTTTATATTCCAATCATCTTTATCTTCTCCTCATGGGTAACTTCTGTGAAGAGTTTGGTGTTTATTCTTTATGTACTTACTTTATTCATTCATTCAGCAAATATTGGACTTGGAATACATGGGCCAGTCAGTATCTGTGGCAAAACCTATAAAGATAGAGAGGGTCTCTGTTTTGGGGGAGCTTGTTTGTTACAATATTAATTTGGTGGTCAAAACAGTTGAGTGGAATCAAGCCACCTTGGCTAAGTCCTAGTTCTATCTCTTTGAAATTTTATGTCTTTGAGAATTTCTTAATCTCTGTACCTCGGTCTCCTCCTCTGTAAAATGGGAATAATAGTATCTATCTCATAGGGGTCTTAAAAGGACTAAACTAATTTATATGTGAAATACTTACAACAGTGTCTGACAGTTGCAAATAATAAATGATAGCTGTTCCTATTAATATCCAGCCTTGCCCATTCCAAGCCATTTCTAGTGAATTTATTTTGACAACCTTGCTTTTAGTTGCCGATAACTCCTTTTTGTTCTCTGACCACTTCTTTTTCCTATCAGCCTCTCATGCTTATGATACCACCACCTTTCAAGTCTTTCTGAAGGTTTTAATTAGAATGTCATCCTGTTACTGTGCTTTTTCCTTATGGGTCGGTTTTTCATCATGGTGTCTCTCTATTGGTTTTCTTCAAATATCTAATGATCCCCTGGTGGTCTGCTCACATTTGGTAAAGAAGGACTAGGTGACAAGAATAGGTAGCTTCCAGGGGTTTGTTCCGTCCTTGTCCCATCTCTCTCCACCCTGTCGTCTCCTCTGAGTGGGGGCCTCTGCGTGGGCTCTGTGTACGTGGGTGGCATATATCAGTGAGCGTGTTTTTCTGTCAGGTGTGCGAGCCAAGTGGCAGGCGAACGATCTGCAGGCCCTATGAGACGCACATCGGATGAGCCCCAGGTGCAGAGGAAGCACCTTCCAGCCCTGGGTGCCGCAGCCTTTCCTTGGACCCCTCCCCATGGGTCATGGAGGGCCAGAATAACCCAGAGATCCTCCACAGTTCCAAAGCTTCTTCCACGAGCTCCCACCCCAATTTTCCTCATTTGGGGGAAGTGGAGCTCCTTTAAGGCACTACCCTGACGCTCGCCTGCGGTTTCCCTTCCTGGCTGGAACGCCCTCCAGCCAAGGGGGCGCTCTCACCTCCCTCAGAAGGCTCTGTCTGAAGGGGTTGGGCTTCTCTGCTCTAGTTCTCTGTCAACTCTTTCTTACTCTACTATCTATTGTACAGAAATTTCTCAACATTTTTTTTTGGTTAGTTGATGGTACTCTTTCTTGTTTTCCAACATTTTTCAATGGATTTATGCTCTTCTAATATTTTTCCTTTTGTCTAAATATGGCTTTTGAAAGAGGCAGAAATAAGTGGGGTATGCTTAAGTCAGGAAGTCCTATGAGACGGTAATAAGTGTTAGGGATACATGACCCCATTTTCCCATGTAATGCCCACAAGGTCACCCCCAGAGACAGAACTCAGAACTGGACAGAGCAGCAGGCCAACCAGTGATACTACACACAGGAAGCTTGGGAAAGTCCTCTGCCCTGCTGGGTCTCATTCCCCAACTGTAAAACGCTACATCTCTCACAGATCTAACTGTGGAATACCATGGCTCTGTGCGGGGAGATGGCTGGGGCATGGGCATGCAGAGGAGGATGCTTATGCTGCAAACCGCAGGTCAAGTATTCTTCATCAAAAATCAAGCTCACAGCCTGTCATGTCAAGAACTTTTTTCTTTCCCTTAATCTTTCATGACAGATATGAGTATGCCTGTTTCCTGGAAGAGAAGTACATGTGTGTGTATTTCCTGTATCTAGTCAGTACTTGGTAGTAGCAGACTTTTAAAAACTACAGTGGGAGACTTTGTTTTGCCCTTTAAAGCATCAAGAATCTTGGTCCCAACAAGCTTTTTCAGTTCCTGAAGTATTTTTTTCCTAAGTAAGACAGACTGGCCACAGCATTTACGAAGGACCTGCTAAGGTGAAGTACCAGAAACCAGCATCAGCAAACCTGCACTTTCCAGCATACACACATTCACAATCCAAAGGAGAATACAGTTTCATTTTAAAAAACAAAATTAAAAACTCCAAAATGTCAGGTTTCCTTCCAGGCTGAAGTTCTATTATTAAATCACTCTGAATAAAGTACATTGAATTTTTTAAAAGGTGGAAAAAAGAAAACACAAAAATATGCTACAAAGACACAAGAATTGCTTCTTTTGTTAATGGGGCTTCTACTTAATGCTTAGATTCTCTTGTTAATTTTGATCTGGCTCTTTACACATTTTTAATTTGTTCAGTTATTTCACAGACCAGTAGTTTCACAGTCCAATTTGTTCCAGGCAAAATGGACTGTACAAAATATCCCAGACTATTTTCAGGTTGGAAAAATTAATAAATTAAAATAGGGACAATTCTAACTGATTGCTTTTTTTGTTTTAATTATAGAATAGAGCACTTTCCATAAATATAAATATGTTCTATAATAGGATAATAGATATAATAAATAAGATAAATATAAACATCTTCCTACATTTCCTAACTTTTCTCTTGCTTTCTTTGAGGTGTCCAAAAGCCATCACAGTTTTAGGTCCTTGTTTAACTGATGTTTACTCTGTGGTCGATTAAATGCCGGGCTTGGGCACAGCTATCTTCCTTTTCTGTACAGTCATGTAGGGCAGTGGGCACCACCATTCACATTTTCTTGATGAGGTAGCACGGCTCTGAGTGATCTCCATGACCAGGGTAAAAGCTAGCACTTTTGGCACAGTCTAGTTTGGGCACAAAGAGTCTCCAACACCCACAATGGACTCTTCCTTCAACTCAGGGACCAACAAAACTTGGTGATAGCAGCTGGCCCCCACATGCCTGCTCGCTAGCAAGTTTTCCTTAAAGCAAACGAACATGCACAAATAAAAAATTTAATTCTCATAAATCTATGAAGTATTACTTCCCATTAAAAATCAGAAAATATTTCACAAAGACTCGAAGTTGGAAAGAATGATGGCATCAGCCCTGCCCACCAGCTTCTTTGAGAAGTGGACATGGTCAGCACAACTGACTCCCTGTCGGCAGCCCTCTGGATCTCATCTTTCACTCCCAGACGAGCCCACTCTCCTGGATGTGTTATTTATCATTCCCACATGTTTCTTTTCTCCCACATGTATTATGATATATCATATTACTTTGCACGTTGCAAAACTTTATGTCCATGGTAGAGTTGCATGCACAGGGCTCTAGGGTGAGCTGGGGTGCCAATTTTCCCACCCTCGGCAGCCCATACCCCATGGGCAGCGTAACCACCATCACCTGACTGGAGGCTGTGGGAGTCCTGGTCTTTTCCAAGGTCATCCCCTCTTGTGTACCCTCCATCCCGAGCTGCCAGCACCCTGGCTCTTTTCAACATAGCGCCCAGCCCCACCAGCACCACTGGGGACCGTTAGCCAGCCCAAGGATGCCCACTCGGGTAGGATAAATGACTATATTTACATGTCTTCTCTCAAACTGATTTTTTAAAACATGCCTCAGTGTCCCAATTGAAGACAATTAAATAACTGACCACTGAAGTGGGAAGTAAATGCTCCACAACAAATCAACAGATTACCAAGACCTCATCTGTAGTCTGTTGAGGATTTCAGCTCTGCTTCAGGCAAATTATACGAACGTTTTGTCAGGAAACATCATGCCATAGCTGATATTTGTTTTGTCTTAAGGCAAAAGGCCATGTTCCACACCAACCCAGAAGGAAGCATACTTTCCTCTGCCCTCCCACTGAGGGCTGTGAGCCTCTAACTCATCCTTCTCAGTGTTCAAGCCAGTTGGTGGCATATTTTTTCCTCTACCTGCTGCTCCAGCCCTGGACACTGGACTTTGTAAACAGTGAGTACTCAATGCAGGCAGAATCCTGCACAGGGCAGAGCTACAGTTTCTAAACTAAGCACAGAGGCACCTCCCGGAACTGTAATAACTTACAGCAATGCCACAGATATTGTAAATATTCCAGAGAAACACAGCAACACTTAACATCTGTCAGATGACAGACAGAAGCAGAACTCATGGTTAGTCTTCCTCATCTTCCACACTGGATGCTTTCAGTCTAATACCTAGTGAGAGGAATTGGGGGCACAAGAGAAAGGTCATCTGGGCACATGGGGACCTTGGGGACTGGGCCCATGTGGGTATGACAACAAGATGCTCAGGCAGCAGCAGAGGGCTGGCCACTCAGGTCTATGGGAAAGGGAGAGGCAGATGCCTATCACCAGCTAGCACTGGGGGCGGGCGGCAGAGCTTGTGGGGGCCGTGGGGATGTGCAGCGATGGATGGGAGAACCTTGTGCCCCAGAAGATGGGAAGAAGCAGTTTTCCTGTACTTCACCCCCTCTGACCTTCTTCTAAACCCAAGGTAAATCGAATAGTATTGTAACATTTTAGATTAGCCATACTTTATTTTAAATAGGCTTGGTCAGCTTAATTTAGGCTCAACTAAAAATACCACCTTTTTCTTATTGGAACATGTAATCTGCATTCCAAACAATTGGTGTATACCAGAATCTTTCAACTTAGGAAACCTCCTCTGAGTGCCTGTGGTAGCCGTGCCTTAGGGTATATCGTGGGGCCCACCCATCGTATGCAATGAGTCCCGCCTACTGGTAACCATGCCTTGTGCAATCCCCTCCCCTGAGTATGAGCAGGAGCTAGGACTTGCTTCTAAGGAACAGGATGTGGCAAAGGTGGTGGGATGTCACTCCAGTGATAGGTTATGTTATATGACAAAAGTGAAAAGATTTTTTTCAGATATAATTAAAATCCTTAGTCAGTCGATTTTAAGTTAACCAAAAGGGAGATTATCCCTAGTGGGCCAGACTTAATAAGTCAGGAGCCCTTTAAAGGAGGGCCTAGGCTGTCCCTTAGGTCAAAGACTCCAAGCAGAGAGCCCTTTATTGCCAACTTTGAAGAAGTTAAATGCCGTGTTGTGAGAGGGCCTATGGAGATGGCTACGTGGTAAGGAACTGTAGGTGGGTAACCTCCAGGAGAAGCGCAGCCCCTGGCCAACAAGCAGTGTGAAGATGCAGACCGCATAGTCTTAGCCACAGGAGATGATTTCTGCTAACAGCCTCTGAGAGCTTAAAGCAGGTCTTCCTCCAATTGAGCCTCAGACAACACCAAAGCCCCGGCTGACATCATGACTGCAGCCTGGTAAGACCCGGAGCAGAAGACCCAGTTGAGCTGTGCTGGAACTCCTGATCCACAGAAACTGTGAGGTAACAAATGTGGGCTATTTTAAGCCACTAGGTCTGTGGTAATTTGTTACAGAGCAATAGAAAACTAATACAGTGCCCAACTAGAAACTCCTATGTTACATTCTTGATACATACATAAACATGGTGAATACATGAAGCAGTCGAGCAGAAATTAGTTATAAAACTTTTTACGGTTTTGAATAAACAAAGATTTAGAAAATGCTTAAGGTCTGTGCCATAATTTTCATCTGAGAATTGATCTAACACATCCTTTTAACCTTAAATCCAAATTCCTGTGTGCTGCTTGGCTTTTCTGGCAAATTGCTCCTAGTTCTGCAGGATTTTGGTGACTCTAACCTCTAAGAAACTTTACCCTCTGATGAACCCTAAACACCTGAGTCCTAAGCAATCCCACTGGGAAGAATTCTGTGGTAAGAGGGTACTGTACCTTAATTAGAGGAAGGACCCGTGGATTTCTGAAGGAGTCCACAGGAAGGAGGACAGATGTGATACGAGAATGGCCACCGTGACCCAGGAAGTCCCACTGACCAGCTGTGAACCAACCTACCGTGTTGCACCTTCATGAAGATTCAAAGCTTTTTCTTCATTTATAAAAAACTGGCAAATTACTCCTTAACAATTTTCAATCTGTAGGTTTTTCTCCAAAGAGCTATAATTTCAACCTAAAATACAGACTTATCATTGCTTAATTATTGATAAATTTATCTGATATTGCTAGATTTTCATTAGCTAGTATGCCAGAGGTAATTACCTACTTCTTTGAACCTGAAGAGAAAAATAATTTTCCTGTAATTTACTTCAAGTGGCACAATAGTTAAGGTGAAGTAATTATTTTAACCATTCTTGAAAGCATATTGTGGAAAAGGAGGAAAAGAATAAATCCTCACCCGAGAGCTGGGCACCATCAGCACCAAAGCAGGCTAGCCCTAGATCGCTACTGTGATGGACAGGAGCACACTCGCAGTTCAGTTCTACAGAGGCAGCTCCCAGGGCAGCGGAAGCCCATCTGCCATGGCAACCACTCCGTGCCATCTTCTGGCACCTCTGGAACACGTCTCGGGGATGATGAAAAGCTCCACTCCCGTGGGGCTGAGCCCTGAGCAGGTTGCACACAGTCCACACTGAGTCAGAGCCCACCCAGCACAGTCATAGGAAACATCAAAAGCACACGACATGCAACTGTTTCCACTCACCGTGTTCAACCCATTTATAAAATATCAGGATATTTAGTTAAAACTGATCATGAGCACATTTTTAGAGACAAATTTTTAAGTGCTGTCAGCGAATACTGAAATCTTAGGGGCAAAAAAGGAGTCATCATCACCTGTTTATTGATTCTAATTTTGAAAAAATCACATTGCTATTCTGATAAAGTATTAGCATGTGGAGAATTGTCTCCTGTACGCGTATCATGGCTGATGAAACACCAGTTACTAATAACACTGAAGGGGCTCATATGATGAATCATGTGCCACCCGATTCATGACAGTCAAAGCCTGCAGAACTCACTAGAAAGACAGGTGTGTAGCAAATCTTTCCCCATAGCAAACTGCTTCTTCATATCCTTATTACTCACAGAGCTGTGTTGTATCCTTTTATAAAGTTAATATCGTTCACAACTCTATACCGAAAAAAAAAAAAAAATGAACACTTAAATTTCATTTACAACATTCCAAATTCCTTCCCCATCTTTAGAACACAGGCATTTTTACATGACGGTGCTAGCTGATCACACAACTGTCATGTGAACACCTATGGGAGTAGACCACTGGGTTACCCCAACCCACAGTATGTGTGCTGAATCTCTGTGAGAAGAGCTATCCTATAGCAATGGAGGTACTTTAGAGATTGCCTGGTCCAACTCCTCAGTTTAGTGATGAAGACACCAAAGCAAAAGTTACAAGACTTGCCCAAGCTTGCATGGCTTTTCCGTGCCAAGGTTCAGAATGCAATCCGAGCTTTTAGACTCATACAGTCCTAGAATGCCAGGTGAAGTCCCTTGACCTAAGGAGATTACCAAATTGATTTCAGGTGTCTTAACCCCAAATACAACGTTTTTCTCCCTAACTCACACTTCTCTGACTCCCACTAGGGTAACAGTGCTGCCTCCAGGAATAGTGCATGTACCAGCTTCTTTGGGAGTATTGACGCAAATGTGAGATCACCAGATCAAGGAGCATGTCACTTTTTAGTGCACACCCACCACAAGCTAGATACTAAGAGAACACAGACAAGTCACACTCTGGTGGTGCCCCAGAGATCACAATGCAGTAGGACAAGTGCTCATAAAGGACAGCCTCACTGTGGTGGTGATCTATGAGGTGAGTCTTAAAAAAGAGAAGAAAGTTTCTAGGAAGACAAGTGGATAAAAGGGAACCAGCAGAGTGAAGAGAATGTGCAAAAGGCTAGAGAATATGGGGTGTTCTAGGAACAGGGTGCAGTTTCATGTGGCCAGAGCCCACGCAGCGCTTATGCAAACGCAGCCATGCGGAGGGGTCAGGGTTTCTCTTAAAGAATATGGAGGTGCTACAGGGTTTTGAGCAGGACCATAACATGGGATCATATTTACATCTGGGGGAGCAAGCCATGGCAGCAAAAGGGATACTGGATTGGAGAGAGGAGAAAGTGGGAGTAGGGAGATCAGACAAAGGGCTGAAGTAGGAGTCCAGGGAAGAGCGGATGTGAGCCCATCAACATACTCCCGACTAGAAGAAAAGTTTCATTCAAAAAGTACTGGCAAAGTCTAGATGCCATGCAAAATCACAAGGTTAGGTACTTGAATTCTTAACCCTGACAAAGGAAACTTAAAACACAGCTAGTTACGATAATTAGTTGTTCTTGGTCAGAGAGAGTTCTCAAATGAAGAATCTCAGTTCTTCCAAAAGAAGAGTTATTAAAATAGCCTATTCATTCATTAATCTTAGAGATTTAAGTCATATTATTATAGTCCTTAGGATAATTTCTATACTTTTTAAAGTACCAAATGAAAATAAGGACATAAGGGAAATGAGCGGTATATATTGTGATTTTGAAAACAGGTTTGATTTTCAACTTAGTGCTTGCTCCTTTGAGGAATTCAAAAGTGTAATTTCAGAGTCTGACTAATGAAGAATTATAATTAGCACTTATAATTTAACCAAAAGTATCTCACTTCCAAACCTGCTCCTTTCATATTGTCCCATGTTTTACTTATTGTCCAGTTTAAAATACACAAAAGGTACATAAAGATTGTTGAACAAATGAGCCAAACCTGCGATCTGAGACCCAGCAGGCCTCAGTGCTCTCTGACCTCACTGAAAGGACTGCACTGAGCTGAGGATGGGATCACTTTCTGGCCAGCTTTTGACGTTTACTTTCTGACTGATGATGTAGATACAACATCACAGTGTAAAAGTGTTGTAGCGCTACTTATCTTCTGACTGGTCACAATATCTGTTCAACACCAATCTTTTCTTGCTTTCAAGTTGCCTTAACCATGAACTATTCGAAAGTACCCGAAGTTGGTGTAAACATACACACCACCACCACCACCACCACCACCACCACCACTGCCCAATCAATATCCAGCATCCCTGGGACAGGAATGGAACAAAGGAGTCCTCGAAGCTGTGCCTTTCGGGAAAGAAAGAAGTACTATTCTTATTATACTTCCTCTGTAGCCAAGGGTCTATGTCTTTCAGAATCTTGTTTTTCTCTAGATATAAAACGCAATTCATGTTACTTATAATTAACATAGAATGAATTTTACTAGTTAATTTTAATACACAATAACAATTACAACCAGTGATGAAATAAAATTGTAACAAGCATTCAAAAGCATATGCATATTACGTGACTGAATTGTAACTTAAAAACCGACCAACACATCTGATTGGTATCTCACTCCTGGGGTTAATTTTGGGTTAACAAAATACTGGGTTAAGAAAAGCACTAACTATCAAAGCTAAGTGTCTACTCAAGTGTTTCGGGGGATTTGACTTTTTTACAACTTTTTACATTCTTTCTTTTTTCAGCATTATTATTCCTGAAGATACATCCTTTCAGAAGGAAATTGTAAGGAGGAGGAGGAGAGTGATTTGAATTCTTAATTTTGTTAAATGAGAAGTTGGGATTGCTACTTCCCACCGAAATGGAATACCATGCCAATCGCTTTGGAAAATGAATGATAACATGTATTATATTTTGTGATATTAACTTTTTCTTGCAAAATCTACCATATTTAACATAAAATAACAGAAAGGTAAAACAAGGGAACAAGGAAGTTGTACAAGTTTTGTTTTTTAACTGTATTTTAGTAACTTTTGCAAAAAGATTTTTCCTCTATGTGATTTCAAATATGTCCTATTACTGTAATTTAAAAAATTTGTTTTAAAATACTAAAATTTTCTTGCTGGCCCCATATCTGATTCTGCAGAACAATACTATTTGAATTTCATTACCAAGATAGTAATGGCAGCTTTTATGACTGAAATATTATGAGTCTTCTGCCTTTATATTTTCTTTAAAAATAAAAAAGACATTCTAAGCCTGCAGCATAGTAAACTATTTTGATGTGCTCTTAAAAACCACAGGAAAACACGAATATGCCTCTTCAAATAGGGTACAATTTATGTAACTAGCAAGAAGTTAACATTACCGAGGCCATTCCAACTTACTCAGCCTCAGGGTATCTAAGTGAACACTCAAAAAATCCATGCCAGTTCACTGCATTTAGTTGCATGAGAAAATGTACTTTGAGTACAACAGTGTTGTATTTATGAAGATGTTTTTAAGATGTTTTCTGTGAATGTTTCCAAGTGGAGAATATGATCCTAAATGGTCAAAAGTAAAACTTTTTCTCTGCTTTTTTTTTTTGTCTTGTTGCCTGGGCTAGAGTGCAGTGGTATCAGCTCACTGCAACCTCACGCTCTTGGGTTCAGGGGATCCTCTTGCCTCAGCCTCCCGAGTATCTGAGACTACAGGTGCACACCACCATGCCCAGCTGATTTTTCTATTTTTTATAGAGACAGGTCTCACTATGTTGCTCAGGCTTGTCTCAAACTCCTGGCCTCATGTGATCCTCCCACCCTGGCCTCTCAAAGTGCTGGGATTACAGACATGAGCCACTGTGCCCGGTCTCTGATAACTCTTGAATAAATGACTGCAGTTCTGGTAACATGGCAACAGAAGTGAACACCTTCTTCACTGGTTCCATAACAGCAATATGATGGGGTCCTTCAGTAAATTCTTGGTATATGTACACTTTTTTGCATGCATCAAAAACCAAATTATTACCTCAACAATTATATCAATAGCCTTAGCTAAGAAGTATTTTGATTCACTAGCATACATAAATGTAGTGACCCTGTGGGGAACTGGCTGGGGAAAATCGAACATGCATAAAAACAGCGTGACTAAGATGTTAATCCAGAATTTACCGGAAGCAACACTAAGAATCAAAGAAAGGCACAGCCCACTCTGGTACCATACTTAATACCACCGTTATGGTCAGTAATTTTCCTGTAAGAGAAACTTGCCTCCCCATTTTATTATAGCCCTTCAAAAGCAGATCATATTGATTTTGACAACTGTCTTACAGCTGAGGGCTCATTACTCTTGGAGAGTCATAATGCAAATGGGTACTCCACGTAAGCAGATTAAGTGAGAGTTAACCGTTTGGAAGCTCAATCGAACATTAGGAGAGTGGAGCTCAACTCTGAGTAGACACTGTATTTTTCTTTGGTTCTCTGTCCCTAATCAAATCAATGGAAATGAAGCTGAAGGGCCTCTCGGACCAGGGCTGGCAGGAGCCCTTCCACAGGGCTCCCGTGGTGCTGCTTGTCTCTGGAGTGATACCATCGTCACAGTGCTTAGAACAGTGGAAAATTTATACTTTGGCTACAAACAAGCAGATGGTTTCAAGTATAATGGAGAACCATTTAAAAATGCCTCAGTCTGTATTTTAGGGCTCCAGAACACTGCATTTTGGAGTTACTGAGTTACTATTTCGCAAAAAATTAGTTTCAAGGGGATTAGCTGTGTGCTAACCAACTCACAACCATGTAGTTTTTTCTCTGTACAGTGAAGCTCTTTGATTTGAGCTCCCTGTGTCTGTGGACAGGATAAGACCTAAGTATCACGGATGGGAAGCTTTTTTTTTTAAATATATTTTATGTATGTATTTTAAAACTAAGTCCAAATAATAGGGGTATCTGAACTGTCATAAGCTGACATTTGATGGCTCTAATTCCTGAAGCTAGAGATGGAAAAACAACTAGGCTATAACCAAACATGCATGAGAATTAAACCCACTCTGCCCTCCCACAACAATTCCAGCTTGGTACCACTTAACCACCCTCTAACCAAGTACACATGGCTTGAAAGGTGTCTGAGGGAGCCTAAGGAGCAGTGGGTGACACAGGGCATTAGAACTGCGGTAGATCAGGAATGCTGATGTAGGGTTTTGGGACAATGTGGAAAAGGAGGGGACTAGAGATAATTGCCGAGACTCATGGCTTCCCACCTCACAGGTAAGGGCCGCTGACAGTGGCTGAGCACACCGTCAGGAGCCAGGCGCTGGATCAGCTGCTCTGGAGCATTTGTGCGCTTATTCTCCAAACCCTGCGAAGCTGTTCCCATTCTAGAGTGCACCTGGCACTTCTGAGTCAACTGCTCGTCTCCATAGCGAGGGCTGCCTAATCCTTTTGACATCACTTCTCATTCATTGTTACTCTTTTTCTGATCAAATGAAATAAGCCATACAAATGACAAATTCCTTGCCTTGTTCAAACAATGGAAAGTACGTGCACTGTAATCTCGAACAAAATCTTTACTATGGTAGAGCAATATAAGAGCTCCTACCTGGAGATAAAACAATCCCGATGTAGCAGGAGGCAGCTTCCACTACTCAGAGCTCACATGCTCCACTCTCTGCTTCCTATTTCTTCTCACCCTACTTTTGATTATACTTCTGTCTGCCTAAGTCTATGGAAGAGGCCAGGAGAGGACAGACAGAGGCTCTCTCCGCCTCAGGCTGCATTTACTTTTTGGTTCCAGTTCAATGTAAGATAGGCTCCTTGTTTGCCATCTAGTATGGCAACATTTAAAAGTGAATTAGTTTATGATCATCAACAGAGGCAGACCATTTTCTTCAGAGAACAGTGAATGACTTAAATTGGCTGCAGGGCTGAATCCCTAACAGCAGGATCTGCATTACATCTATCTTCACCTTGCTGGCTATCACGAGGAAAGTAGCCTGCATGTCTCCCAGGCCCCCACCAGGGTTGGTTGCACTGGGAGGGCTCCACCGAGGACCCCCGAGGGCTCTGAACTACACCCAGACAATGAGGAGGGAGCCTTTATGAAAGAAATCATCCTCTACACACAGCTTCCCAGGCAGGAACTCTGGCTGAGAGCAGAGACCACAAGGCCTGAGACCATTCCAGGGAAGGGTTTGAGACCAAGAGCTTTGAAAATTGGGAGAGAACCACCAGAATAAAAAAGGGATGCATGAGTAACATAAACAGAAAAAAAAAAAAAAAAAAAAAAAAAAAAAAAAAAAAAAAAAAAAAAAAAAAAAAAAAAAAAAAAAAAAAAAAAAAAAAAAAAAAAAAAAAAAAAGAAAGAAAAGAAAAGAAAAGAGGATCCTGCAAATGCAGCACAAATATTAAAAAAAGAAGGTTAAAAGAAGGGCGTTCAGATAACATCGGATTCAAAGAATGGCTGCTCTGTGCACTTAGCCCTTTTCCCTTTCTTAAAGAACAGAAAAAAGAAGAAAGTGACGAAAATGGGCAGAAAGGAGCAAAAAAATTAATAGTGATTGATATACACATAAGATTGTATAGTATACTACACTTGGAGCTCAATTCTATCCTGTTAAACTAGTATCATTATTCTTTTAGACACTCCATGCTCTAATTTATTTCAAATCAAGGACTCTGGGAATTCTGCTACCAAAAGAGCAAACTTACTCTTTCAAGTGTGAGCCCAGAAAGAGCTATTCAACAAGAGCCTCCTAGTAATTTCTGAAGGAAGGCCACTTCCCAGTGTGACTTTATAGACTTTATACCACTCTTCGTTTCCAGAAATTCATTTGAAATCCAAATTAGTTTTGGTTAATTAGCATTTCAACATGACCTGTTTTGGGTTAAAATATAGTTCGATAGCAAATATTTTTAAGGAATCATAGGGTTGGAAGGGATCTGAGACTGCTTCTTGCCAGAAAGCAGGTAATCTCTAAAGTAGGTAGGGGCTTCTCTTCTGGAAGATCTCTAAGGCTGGAATATTAAAACCACACATCTCCCAGGATAGAAGTATGTTATCCCCTAATGGTCAAGAAGTTCTTTGTTAACACTTAATCAAGAATTCTGTGTTATTTACATCCATCTGCTCTATTCGTTCTGCATCTTCCAGATAGTGATATGGTGGAAAAGCCATAGACTTAGAGTCACCGACCTGGGCCTGACTCTACTTGCTCATCCTGTGTGGTTGTTCTTATCTTTATACCCATTTCACAGAGGAAGAAATTGAGGCCCAGAGGAGTTTAGCAACTTGCCCAGGGTTACTTAGTAATGGCAAAAGCTTGGATTCTCAAGACAAATATACCCAACTCCAACAGCCATTTAATTAACACCAAGGCATGCAAACCACCAACCTGCTCCTGGCGCATTTTGATTATGTCTTCAGCTAACCAAAATGCTTCATTTAAGGCCAATGTTTTGGTACAGACCGAATAAAAATGACAATTCCTTAGCAAGATTCTTCGATTGCAATTGTTAAATCATACACATCACTTTCACAGAAATGATTTGTGGACAGCTATCATGGATAGTTTAAATAACCTAGATCGATGTTTTTGGAAATGGTTTTCCATAACACACATTAAAAAAAAGTGAATTCATGAGTCCAAGAAGTGAAAAAAAAAGCAACCTAGATATGTTCTGTTTCTAATCAAAACAATATTTAATCACATGTGAAAGTAAAGGGGGTTGAAGCTGTATTTTCCAGACATTTGGCAGTTCATTTTCTCTTGTGCCTGTGACTAAAACCAGACTTGCGAATTAAAAATATGCCTATCATTTTTTTTTCAGGACAATTCAAACAAAAGAGTCTGCAAATCTACCCATATAAACATTGCTTAAAGCAAGGATGAAGAACTGGGTAGAATACTGAGATCCATTTATTTTACTAATAAAAAACGGTAAGAGATTTTTTTCCAAATTGGTTTGGGGGAGAGATGAGAGATTAAGAATTTAAAATTACAGTCCTGATAAGTTACCAGGCAGATAATAACTACCTTGTAAACCCTATCTAAAAGGCTAGCCACCGAAAACAAAAAACCAAAACTCGAAAATTTATGGGGGAAAAATTTTACTTGTTCCAACCACATTTTTAGAGTAGGAAAATACAACATTAAACAGACTTTTGAAGGGAAAAAGAGAGGAAATGATATATTTGTGAATTGAATTTCATAATCCAATGGCATTTAGCAGGTCTGGTATTCTGCTTTTTGCTCTCCCACCACTTTCTTGTGAGGCCTTGTTCATATAATTTTATCTCATTTATAAATGACATCACCAGGGACATCTGCTTTAAAGTCCAGAAAACATGACACTGTCAAAATTCAATACTAAATCTTATTTCCTCGTTGTCCTAAAAAAACACAGGATTAGAATAATCCAGAATCACCCTCTTAATCCAACCAAATTCAGATTACTGTCACTAATCACCCACTCTGGGGAGGTTAAGTACAACCAAAAACCTAGTTATTTCAAACATCCATTTTGAGTGCCTAACAATCGACTCATGAATTTATTTATAATGCCAGTTAAAACCCTTCTAGGATCATTTCCAATTTCAAAGGGATTTTAAAGGGAAGGTAAACTCACTGATTTATATAGAACCTACTATGTTCCAAGCACTGTGCTAGGCATTTTCACATAGTGCATTTATTTTATTTAAAGTCAAATATAAAATGCTGTACTGAGACCTGACAGGCCTATCCTTACAGGTTGCGTGAGGATTAATTAAGATCATGGATTGCTAGTGCTCTGTCACCAGCAAAGCTACATAAGAATGTAAATTTTCAGTATTAGTATGTTCCAGGTCACACTGAGGAAAAACTTTGTACATGTCTAAACAAGGCACCATCTCTCAGAGATAATTTTAGAGTCTACAGTATAAAGAGGTCTCAAGGATGGTTAAACAACAGCAACGATAATAAAATCCAAAGAACCATCTTGGATGTTAACTTGGAGATACTAAGGAGGTAAACAATTTGGAGGAAGGCTTAGCCAAATGGCTAAATCTTTACGGACTGTTACTAGGAGGGAGAGGTAGCCAAGACAACATAGGACTTAAGAGCCAGAGACTTTGTGATTTACTGATGGTCTGATTTTAGACAAACTACTTATCCTTCTTTTCCTTTTTTTCTTTTAACTTCTCATTATGCAAAAGCGGAGAGGATAATGAACCCCCATGGACCATGAGTTAGCTTCAACATCAACTCACAGCCAAACTTGGTTCATCTCTCATGCAGCCTCCATTCTTGGATTACTGGGGCATTAGTTATCTATTACTGTATAACAAATTACCCCAAAATTTAGTAGCTTAAGACAGCAAGCATTTATTATCTCACATTTTCCATGCGTCAGGAATTTGGAAGCAGCTGGTAGCTCTGGCTTGGAGCCTCTCACGAAGCTGTCGTCAGGATGGAGGCACGAACTACAGTCATCTGAAGGCTTAACTGAGGCTAAAGGAGGGAATGGCATTTACCATCCATTGGCTAAATGTGGACCACAGCCTGTTTTTGTAAATAAAGTTTTACTGGAACGAAGCCACTCTCTTTTATTCATATATTGTCTATGGCTGTTTTTGCACTACAATGTCAGAATTGAGTAGGTGTGATAGAGACTGTATGGCTCATATGACTAAAACATTTACTATCTAGCCCTTTACAGAAAAAGTTTGCTAACTCCTGACCCACGGAATCTGCTTCTAAGATCATTTGCTCACATGGCTGTTCGCGATAGGCCACGTTCCTAGTCATGTGGGCCTTTCCACTGGCTGCTTGAGTGTCTTCACAACATGGCAGCTAGCTTCCCAAGAGCAAGTGATTCGAGAGGGATAAGAAGGCAGGAGCCATCCTGTTTTTTATGACCTCGCCTCAGAAGAGAAATACCATCATCTCTGCAGTATTCTCTCTATTGGTCACACACACCAGCCAAGACACAAGGTGGGAGGGGACTCCACAAGGGTATAAATACTAGGAGGCAGGGATCACTGGAGACCACCTTGAAAGCTGACAATCACAGTTGGAGACCCATTTTTTAATCTATAAAATCAGGGTTTGGGACAAGGTCATTTCTATAGAATTTTTCAACTCCAACATTTGACAATTATATGATACGGGGAATTTTTGATATGTAACATTTTTATGCTTTGATCGTAGAATGTACTCAATGTTTGTTGCTGAATTTTAGTATCTGTATTTTCATTTTGACTAATGTATGGATTCACTGTAATATTACTATTTATGTTCTCAGAAAAATTCTTAGTGTGAAGTGATCATTTTCTTTTAATTAGGTGGTGTTTCACAGTGTTCTTAAATCCAAACATTTCTTGTTTTCTACATTCTATTCTTAGGAGAAAGAGACAAACCACCAAATGTGCTGTTCTTAGGGGTTTACTTTAAAAGTCTAAATTTCCTAGTCTATCTACATTTTCAGCCCAATCTCTCTGGTCTACATTCACTGCATGGTATACTATGCAATCATATCTGCAAGATTTAGTAGCACTGGAAAGCCATGGAAAAATAATACTGTTTATTATATTAAATAAAAGGTTTCCTATTTTAGCAATTTACTAGTAATTAAAAACAAAAGTTTTATAAAAAAGTGTGGTTTCCTACGCATTGTAAGTATTCAGTAATGGTTTCCTGAATCTAATATGAAAAATAACACACATAGGGTAATTTCAGAGTCAAAGGACTAGCATTCAGTAGTAGAAAAATGCACAAAGGGATGGACCTTTAACTTTAATGATGTTCACTTAAAGACTCACTCACTCAGTCAACAAACATAAATTCTATGTGTCTAGAGTAATCCTGCTCTCCAAAAGCTTCTAGTCTAGTAGCCACAGACAAAAATCTTTGAACTTGTTGTGCCAACGGTATAATCTTTTTTAAAAATTTTATTTATTTTTTTATTGTGGTAAAATACATGTAACAAAATTTACCATCTTAGGCCATTTTTCAGTGTCAAGTTCAGTGGTATTAAATATAACTATCGCCACCATCCATCCTCATAACTCTTTTCATCTAACAATATAATCTTAATATCCTAGAACACTTAGTAGAAAGTAAATAAATGGATACATAACAGTCAATCCCAGGCATTTACCTGGAAAAGGAAGAGCTACTTTTACATGTGTCAGTCCTCAAGGCAATATAATTATTAATCTAACACAGAATCTGAGACTGGAACTCCTTTAACATTCTTCAACTTAAAAAAATATATGTACATATATTTGTTTTTAAATATATAGTTTTAAACATTCTGAAATCTCTAAAATAATTTATTATGGGGTGATTTTTTTCTTTACAAATGCAGATACATTTTAATGACATGTGAACACGGTCCAGAGCCCATGGCTATCACTTCTACAGCACGGTGGCCCATGGCCTTTCTCTGTGGAGTGGACCTGTTCTTCCAGACCCTCCTATCACAGCTTCACATCTACTGATATGGTGACTAGAAAAATGCTAAATTTTATCCCATTTCATGGCCTACTTAGTAGTTTCCACAAGTAAAAATAAATCTGGTTCTCCTTTGGCCATGTTTCTCATATTGGCGGGGGGGGGGGAATTAACATATATAAATTTAAATTTTGCTTTGAAAAACAATGAGATAAATAGCAATTTACATAGATTGTTTACTGGGTAAGACAAAAATGATCATAAAAGCTGTAGTCTTATTGTACTATCTGGAT
>RJWJ010005330.1:0-69063 GCA_004363605.1 Indri indri
TACAGGCATGCGCCACCATGCCCGGCTAATTTTTTCTATATATATTTTTACCTGTCCGATTAATTTCTTTCTATTTTTGGTAGAGACGGGGTCTCGCTCTTGCTCAGGCTGGTCTCGAACTCCTGAGCTCAGAACGATCCGCCCGCCTCGGCCTCCCAGAGTGCTAGGATTACAGGCGTGAGCCACCGCGCCCGGCCTACATGGATACATTTTATAATGTTTAAGTCAGGGCTTTCAGTGTGCCTATCACCTAAATAGTGTTCACTATACCCGACAGGTGGGTTTTTACCCTTCCTCTCCCTACTCCCCTCTTCTTGATTTCCAATGACCTTTATATCTCTTTGTGCCCATGTGTGCCCATCAATTATCTCCTAATTATTAGAGAGTACATGTAGTGTTTGTTTTTCCATTCGTGAGATACTTCACTTAGGATAATGGTCTCTAGTTCCAACCAAGTTAGTGCAAAAGACATTATTTCATTCCTTTTTAATGGCTGAGTACTACTTCATGGTATATGTTTATACCACATTTTCTTAATCCACTCATGAGTTGATGGGCACTTAGGTTGATTCCACATCTTTGCAATTGTAAACACTCCAGTGCAGGTGTCTTTTTGATAAAATGGCTTTTTTTCCTTTGGGTAGATACCCAGTAGTGAGATTGTTGGGTTGAGTGATAAGTCTACATTTATTTCTTTGAGGAATCTCCATGCTGTTTTCCATAGAGGTGGTATTAACATGCAGTTCCACCAACAGTGTATAAGCTTTCCTTTCTTTCTGCATCCATGCCAGCATTTATTGTTTTTCAACTTTTTAATAATGGCCATTCTGACAGGGGCAAGGTAGTATCTCATTTAATTTGCATTTCTCTTATGATCAGTGATGTTGAACATTTCTTCATATGTTTGTTGGCCATTTGTCTATCTTTTTTTGAAAAACTCTGTTCACGTGTTTTGCTCACTTTTTAATGAGGGTTGATTGCTTTTTTCTTGGTGATTTGTTTGAGTTCTTTGTAGACTCTGGATGTTAGCCCTTTATGGGATGTATAGTTTGTGAATATTTTCTCCCATTCTGTAGGTTGTCTATTAACTCTGTTAATTATTTCCTTTGCTGTGCAGAATATTTTTTAATTTAACCAAGTCCCATTTATTTATTTTTCTTATTGCTGTATTTGCCTTTGGGATCTTAGTCATAAATCTGTCGCCTAGGCCGACATCTAGAAGAGTTTTTTTTCTAAATTTTCTTCTAGAAATTTTAGGTTTCATGCCTTACATTTAACTCTTTAATCCATCTTGGATTAATTTTTATATATGGCAAAGCATAGGGGTCCTGTTTCATTCTTCTGAATGTGTCTATCCAGTTTTCTCAGCACCATTTATTGAATAGCGCTTCCTTTCCCCAGTATATGTTGTTGTCTGTTTTGTCAAAGATCAGTTGGTTGTAGGTAGATGGTTTCATGTCTGGGTTTTCTATTCCATTCCATTGGTCTGTGTCTCTACTTTTATACCAGTACCGTGCTGTTTTGGTTACTATAGCCTTGTAGTATGATTTGAAGTCAGGTAATGTGATGCCTCCAGATTTGTTCTTTTTGCATAAAGATTGCTTTGGATATTTGGGCTATTTTTGGTTCCAAATGAAGTTAGGATTATTTTCTCTAGATATGTGAACTATTACATTGGCATTTTGATGGGAATTGTGTTGAATCTGTAAATCACTTTCGGTAGGCTGGACATTTTACAAATGTTGATTCTACCAGTCCATGAGCATGAGATGTTTTTCTGTTTGTATTATCTGCTATTTCTTTCATCAGTGTTTTATACTTTTCCTTGTAGAGGTCTTTTACCTTCTTGGTGAATTATATTCCTAAGTATTTTATTTTCTTTGTAGCTATCATGAATGATATTCAGTCTTTGATTTGACTCTCAGCTTGATTGTTATTATGAATAGTATACAGAAATGCTGCTGATTTGTGTACATTGATTTTATAACTTGAGACTATGCTGAATTTATCAATTCCAGGAGTCTCTTGGTTAAGTCTTTGGGATTCTAGATCCAAGATCATATTGTCAGTGAAAAGCAATAGTTTGACCTCCTTTTTCCCAATTTGGATTTATTTCTTTATCTTGTCTTATTGTTCTGGCTAGGACTTCCAGTACTATGTTGAATAGAAGTGGTGACAGTGGGCACCTTTGTCTTGTTCTAGTTCTTAGGGGGAATGCTCTAAACTTTTCCCCATCCAGTATGATGTTGGCTGTGGGTTTGTCATATATGGCTTTTATAAATTTGAGATATATCGTATGCCTAGTTTGTTGAGAGTTTTTATCATGAAAGGGTGCTGGATTTTGTCAAATGCTATTTCTATATCTATTGAGATGATCATATGGTCTTTGTTTTGCTTCTGTTTTTGTGGTGAATCACAATTATTGATTTGTGTTTTGTGGAATCATCCTTACATACCTGGGATGAAATCCACTTGGTCATGGTGGATTATTTTTTTGATGTGCTGCTGGATTTGGTTTGCTATATTTTCTTGAGAACTTTTGCATCTGTATTTATAAAGGCTATTGGTCTATAGTTTTATTTTTTTGTTGTGTCCTTTTCTGGCTTTGGTATCAAGGTGTGATACTGGCTTTATAGAATAAGTAAGGGAGGATTTCCTCCTTCTCAATTTTATGGAATAATTTCCGTAGGATAGGTATTAGTTCTTTTTTGTAGGTCTTGTAGAATTCTGCTATGAATCCATCTGGTCCAGTGTTTTTTTCTTTTGTTGTTGTTGTTGGAAGAATTTTTATTGCTGCTTCGATCTGACTGCTCATTATTGGTCTGTTCAGGAGTTCTATTTCTTCCTGCTTGAGTCTTGGGAGGTTGTGTGTTTCCAGAAGTTTGTCCATTTCCTCTATGTTTTCTAGTTAACGTGCACAGAGATTTTCATGGTATCCACGGATGATGTTTTGTATTTCTTTTCTTTTCTTTTTTTTTTTTTTTTGAGACAGAGTCTTGCTCTGTTGCCGGGGCTAGAGTGCCATGCCATCAGCCTAGCTCACAGCAACGTCAAACTCCTGGGCTCAAGTGATCCTTCTGCCTCAGCCTTCCAAGTAGCCGGGACTACAGGCATGTGCCACTATGCCCGGCTAATTTTTTCTGCATATATTTTTAGTTATCCAGCTAATTTCTTTCTATTTTTTTAGTAGAGATGGGGTCTCTCGCTCTTACTCAGGCTGGTCTCGAACTCCTGAGCTCAAATGATCCACCCGCCTCGGCCTCTCAGAGTGCTAGGATTACAGACATGAGCCACCGCGCCCGGCCGTGTATTTCTGTGGTATCAGTTGTAGTAACTCCTTTTTCATTTCTGATTGAGCTTATTTGGGTCTTTTCTCTTCTATTCTTGGTTAATCTTGCAAGAGGTCTATTGATTTCATTTATCTTTTTATAGAAGCAATTTTTTGTTTCATTGATCCTTTGTATTGTTTTTGTGGTTTCCATTTTGTTTAGTTCTGCGCTGAGCTTTGTTATTTCTTTTCTTCTGCTGGCTTTGGGTTTGGTTTGCTCTTCCTTTTCTAGTTCCTTGACATGTGACATTAGGTTATTAATTTGTGATCTGTCTTTTTGATGTAGGCATTTAAGGCCATAAATTTTCCCCTTAGGACTGCTTTTCCTGTATTCCATAGATTTTGATAGCTTGTATCGCCTTTCTTCTTCAGTTCAAGAAATCTTTTGATTTCCATCTCAATTTCATCATTGACACAAGGATCATTCAGCAGCCAGTTGTTTAATTTCCATGACTTTGTGTAGATTTGAGTGTTTCTCTTGGAATTAATTTCTAGTTTTATTCCACTGTGGTCTGAAAAGATATATGGTATGATTTCCATTTTTGAATTTGCTAAGATGTGTTTTATGACCTAAGATATCATCAGTCTTGGGGAATGTCTGACATCCTGATGAGAAGAATGTATTAATATATTCGGTAGTTTTGGGGTAGAATGTTCTGTAAATGTCTGTTAGATCCATTTGTTCTAGAGTCCTGTTTATGTACAGTGTATCTTTATTGATTTTTCTGCTTTGATGATATGTCCAGGCTTGTCAGTGCAGTGTTGAAGTCCTTGGCAGTTATGATGCTACTGTTTATCTGTTTGTTTAGGTCTAGGAGGATTTGCTTTATGAATCTGGAGCTCCTGTGTTAGGTGCATATTTATTTAGGATTGTTATATCTTCTTGTTGAATTGCTCCTCTTCCCGTTATATAATGACCATCTTTTTCTTTTTTTTTTTTTACCATCATTGATTTATAGTCAATTTTAGCCGATATGAGAATGGCTATACCTGTTTCTTTCAGTTTCCATTTATGTGGAATATTATTTTTCCATTTCTTCGCCTTGAGTCTGTGTGAGTCCTTGTGGATTAGATGTGTTTCCTGTAGAAAGCAGATACTTGGGATGTGTTTTTTTCATCTATTCAGCCAGTCTGTGTCTTTTAAATGGAGCATTTAGATTGTTCACATTGAAAGTGTTGATATTGTATGTTGTGCTCTGTTCATAATGTTGGGTAATCATGTTGGGTAATACTTTATTGTTTTATTTCCCTCTTGTGCTATTGTTTTATAATAGCTGTGAGCTTTAATTTTGGGGTGTTTTTACACCCGTGGGTATCTATTGTGCTGATCCATGTATAATACATGGATCTGAGTATTTCCCGTAAGGTAGGTGTAGTAGTGACAAATTCCCTTAGTGTTTGCTTGTGTGGAAAAGTCTTTATTTCTCCATCATTTATCAAACAATTTTGCAGGATACAAAATTCTTGGTTGGCAGTTGTGCTGTTTAAGAAGACTAAATAGGGGCCCCAATCCCTTCTGGCTTATAAAGTTTCTGCTGAGAAGTCTGCTGTTAGCCTGATGGGTTTTCCTTTGTAGGTTAATTGTTGCTTTCATCTTGCTGCTTGTAGAATTTTCTCCTTCATTTTGACTTTGGCCAAGTTGATGACTATGTGTCTTGGAGATGTCCTATTTGTTATGAATCTTCCCAGTGTTTGATGTATGTGGATATCTGAATCTGTGGAAATACCAGGAAAGTTTTCCTCAGTAATTCCCTAGAATATATTTTCCATTCTTTTTTCTTTTTCTTTTTTTTCCTCAGGGATACCTATAATTTGTATATTAGTTTGCTTCACATAGTCCCATATTTCTCCAAATGATTGTTCATTCTTCTTTATTCTCTTTTTTTACATCTTTGACTGATTGGGTTAATTTGAGAGCCTTTTGTTCAAGTTCTGAGATTCTTTCCTCTGCTTGGTTTAGCCTGTTGTTGAACCTTTCTGCTGTATTTTGAAATTTCCTAAATGTCTTGTTTCTTTAAGTTCTATTATATCCTTTCTTATGTTGTCTAGCTGTTTGGTGACTTTTTCATTTACGTCCTGAAATATTTTTTGGCTTCTTTTTGTTGGTTTTGAACTTTCTCTCCAATTTTCATTTATCTTATTTGCCATCCATATTCTGAATTCCATTTCTGACATTTTGACAATTTCCTTTTGGTTAGGTTCCATTGCTATACATCCATTGTGATCTCCTGGGGGTGTTAAGCTGTTTTGTATTTTCATGTTGCCAGGGTTCTTTTGCCAGTTTCTTTTCATCTGAATCCTCTCCTCTCAACTCAAGGCTGATAGATTTGCAGGGCACCTGTTCTCCTTTGCTGGGAACTCTCCTACTTAGTGCAAAGGAGGGGCCCTTAGATGGTGGTTTTGTGTCCTACTCTGGAAGATTGACCAAGCAGGCAAGGGTGTGCACACTGAGAGCCTGTAGTACAGCTGTTCTGGTTTGTTCCATTCCCCTGTGATTATTACAGTTCAAGCTGGCACTGGATAATCTTTGTGCGGAGTGGTGGGTTGTTCCCCAGGCCATTGTTGGAAGCTTGAGTTGGCAGCTGGGCAAGACCCTCTCCATGGAGGCTGGTGTTGTGGGAGATTGCTCTGCCCAGGTCTCCCCATGGAGGTGATAGTGGCAGCTGGGTGAGGCTATCTAGGCAGTGGTAATGAGTGTCTGGACTGTGAGCATTTGCTCGAACCAGGTCCAGTGGCTCAAGGCTAGTGGGTCCCTGGTGGAGTGTTAGACTTTGGGGGGTTCCCATCAAGTAGCCAGTGTGAGCCTTGGGGGTGGAGCCTGGAGCCTCAGGGCTCAAGAGCAGTGGGGAACCTTATAGCCTGTCCAGGCTGGTGGCAGTGTTAGAGCCTCGGGAGGAGCCATGGGGCCCTGCAGCCGTGGAAGAGCCTCAGGGGCAGAACTGAGGAACCCAGCACCAATGCTGTAGCTCAAAGGCTGTGGGGCCCAGTAGTAGCCCGGGAGACTTAGGGGTCAGCCATAATTCCAGTGGCAGCAGTGGAGACTCAGGGTTGGAACATTTGGGGCCTGATGGGAGCACTAGAGCCTCAGGGACAGAGCTTCAGGGCCCAGGTGGAGCTATGGGCCCAATGGCAGTAGTGGAGCCTTAGGATAGCACTGGAGCCTTGGGGCACAGAGCAACAAGCCAGGCAGCTGCTGTGAAATCTCAGGGGTGGAGCCTGGGGGCCCCAGAGAGCCCTGGCCTGGAGGCAGGGTAAAAGATGCATGGGTGGGGCTGCAGGATCAGACAACAGTGTAGAGATGGAGCAGTGGAGGTGGGTGGCCGTGTGGGGTTTGCGGGGTCTCCCATCACAGGGCATAGCATGGGAGAGCTTCTGCTCTGCCTCCTCCTTCCCTGGCCCAGGGGGGCAATGTGGAGGCAATACTGTAAAGGTGAGCCCCATGTATACCTGGAGCCCTGCACCTGAGAGCTCAAAATGCATCAGCTGCAGGAACCCAGGAATAGTTCCAAGCAGCTCCCTCATCAGACCAGTGGTCCATGGTGGCATTGGGAGCCCCCTCACATCTTGGCCACAGTGTCTGCAGTCAGGAGTGTGGTGTCCCATGGCTCTCCCTTGCTGTCTTTCCCCATGTATGAATTCCTCCCCCAGGTACCTTCTGATCTTATAGAATGAATCACCCAGTCACCTTCTTCTTCACTCTGAATGTCCCCTGTGGCTTCTCTGGTGTTTTACAATGCTCTTCCCATGATGACCCATCTTCATGTGGGCATCCACCTGCAACTTTCAATCCTCTCCTTGAGAGCAGTGCATACAGGCTGCTTCTAGTCTGCTATCTTGCCCTTTCCCCCAGTTCCAATTTTTTTTTTAACTCAATGGAATAAAATGTTTAAAATTGTTTGAATGTTTGAATATTCTTTGGGCTTCTGTGAAGATAAAGTATTTCAAATGCAAATGTGAGTTATTAAGATTCTTGCTAGCAAGGAAAAATAGCCTACTCAAGACAGCTCAATTAAAAAAGGAATATTTGCTTCACGTATGTGTCCTGAAGTGCAAAGGTAGATATATCAGTTAGCTTTTGCTGTGTAACAAGCCCTTTCAAAACTTAGTGGCTTGAAACAACAACCATTTAAGTAGGTTCAGCTTGACAATAATTCTGCTTGTCTTGGCTGGGTTCATTAAGACATCTGCTTTCAACTGCTTGTAAGCTAGGCAGTGCTGATTCGGGGTTGGCTAGTTGTCAGCTGAGATGATGGAGCAACTGGTCCACATCTCTCATCATCCGCCAGGCTAGCCCAGGCTTGTTCAAATGAAGATCTCAGGTTTCTAAGAACAGCAAGACTGCAAGTTCCAATGTAGAAGTACTTTTCGAGTTTCTGTTTGTGTCCCATATGCTGCTATCCAAATTGGCCAAAGCAAGTTATATCTCAGATTCAATGGGTGGAGAAATAGATTTTATCTTTTGTTGGGAGGAGCTGCAGAGTCACATTGCAAAGGAATGGAAATAGGGAGAAGAAGGATTTGTGGCTATTTTACAGGGTTTTAGGACTATTCAGAAACCTGAATGTTGTTAAGGCTGCTGCTGTCACTTGTCTTGCTCTCTTTTCTTGCTTGTCTGTTTCATTGTTCTTAATCTTCTTCTACTTCTCTTGTCCCCATTGTAGAAAACATAGCTTCTGGCAGTTTCTTTGATCACATGGGATAAATCCAGATCTCCAAAAATTGACTCTTTCTTTCCCCCTAGAGAAGATTTCCCTGAAGAAGGAAATCTGGTTGGTGCCTTCCTTCAGTCAGGTACCCAGTCCTGGATCTGTGAACTGGGGTGGGGTGTTTGGTTGGATGGGTGGGAGATAGGAGATTACAGTGTGTGAATCTGGCAATCAAGAGTCATGTTGTTACAACCTTGTGGTAGTTAGGGGATGAGAAGGAGAAGAAAGAGGTCTGTGCCCCCAGAAAATAGTAGAGATGAGGAGAGAGTGGCTAGGCATACATCTCACAGGGGTCCATTACAGTGATTTTTATAAATGTATTAATTTCAGGGAACTGATAGTAGTGGCTGGGACCTTGGAGGAACAAGAGATGAAGAGCTAAAAACCAGTATGGAGAAGAGGTATTGTAGCAAAGTAAAGGGGTAAAGGTTGTTAAAGAAAAAAATTATTCAATGATACTTGTTAAAGCATGGCAAGGCAGACTTTCTTCAGGACCATCCTGATAGATATAGAGACCACTGCAATGGGATTTTGCAATGGAGGAGAGAGACTGGACTCAACTCTTAATACAGTATAGGCTATATGGGAAGTTACAGTCAAGAAGCAGGTTGGGGCGGTGGCGGGGGGAGGGTTAATGAATGGAAAATTGCTAAGAGGAAACAGGAGTAATGGGGATTCTAGCCTGACCTAACAGGACTCTTGCTGAAGGCAGACTGGAGTGATCAGACCTCTCCTGGGGGATAGTGGAGGATAAGGAACTTGATCAGATATCAAAGGTGATCAGATATTGAGGGTGAGGGGGTTCTTGATAAACTGACTTAGCAGGGTTTTTGCTAAAATTGGATTTTACAAGGAAGTGAACAGATGGGCCTGGTAGATGGTTCAGGAGGCTGGCTAAAGTTTTGTCAAGCAGAGAATCTTTGTCAAGGTCTTCTGTCTCCAGGGTCTGAGTCCAAGAAGGGGGAACACCAATCCCTTCAATAGTGACAGCAGGGAGTTTCCAGTAACATACTGGGAAACCTTCTGTTTGGGAGTGTCTTGGGTGGTTTTATCACTCAATTCCTTTTTCTTCTATACATAAAGCCATTTATGTGATAATGCATTATTTCTATTTTGGTAGATTTCTCTAGTCCTTTATTTCCTCCTTTTCATCTTATTCACATTATAGATATTTTGATAGTTATTAGTGCATTTTCCAAGAATAAATCAGAAAAATGGAAAAGTAAAATCCTTACCTGTTTCATATTTCTATCAAAGAAGGAAGTTGTAAAATACTGATAGCAATGAGTTTTGGGGATTATTACTGTACTTGATCTTGCCAAAGGGCTGAGAAGTGATTTTTCTGGATTATTATTATTATTATTTTTATATGTATCTCAGCACACAAAAGTATAAGGAAGAATAAGATTGGGCTGTCTATTATAAAACTCTAAATGAAGCAAAAGAAGGTGATAGTTCACTCTCCAAACTGTGCCAATGTCATGCAAGGACTGAGTGGTAAATAGTTCCAGGATTTTAATCTTTTTACATATTCATTTATTAGGGCAGCTTTTTATCTCTGAATATTGTAGACTAGTAGGAAAATGGGAAATTGACATTGTGCATTCATTTGCTTATTCATTCTTTCAGCATTTGTTTGTCAACAAATAGGTTAGGTATTAGAGATACAGAAGTGAACAGAATGCCTCCTCCCCTTATGGAGCTTAGACTAATGAGAGAGGACCAATATTAAACAAACATACACAAATGTCTGTGCACAGATTGTGATAAATGCTACAGAGGAAACAGACTACAAGAGAGAAAACAGGGAGAAAATCTAATTTATACGGGGAGGGGTTGTTTTTGGGAAAGTCTTCATGGAATTAGTTGAGGTGTGAAAGCTGAGTAGGAGGTGCCAGACAAAAATTACTTATTTTTTATAGTCACGTCATATGTCATAAAATGCAGAGTATTATAGAGTGCTTTGCAGAGCTAAAAATTTAGCTGTAGAAATAAGTAATAGACCCTCCCAAAGAAGTGAAAGGAAAGAATCACAAGGTGAAGAGGGGAAGTGAGCAGAGCTGCAGTCGAAGGCACAGGTAGTGTGGGGACAGCGGCAGCTACTGCTGGCTGCTGTTAGGCCCATCATCCACCTTGTATCCTTACTGGTATCTCTTGGAAATGATCATCTTCCTGTTCTCTCCTCTCCTACTGGCTCCATTTAGACAATTAGAGTCTCTTGTTCCATGCGTTGGCAGTGTGTAAAATGGATGTGTTTTGTAACAAATCATGTTACCAATTGGGTACATCTCCTGGTCCAGATTAGTTCCTGTTCCATTAGAAATTATTTCCCCATCCTTCGAGCCCTTCTACCAATAGTTTTCTACACCATTGTCTGACTTTTCTATATTTACATCCAGGAGAGTGATTATGCAACATCATTTGAAATATCGTTTCTATTTTCACTTAGTCTTTTGTTGAACGTAGTATTTATAACATTTATTATTTTGGGGAGTGTCAGGAAAGACTACATATAGGTACTCAACAAGGAATGAAAATCTAGAGAAAGAGATTGCAATCAGACATTTATTTTCCAAAGGATAAGTTTTCTTGGTCAGCTTTTTTGCCTTATGGATTAGGCTGTCCTTGGGCTGTAATTTGTAGTAAGATTGTCTGTTCAAGAAAGTGGATATTGGGCCTCAGCACTTCTTTTGGTTCTCCCACAGTGTGTGGCATAGACCTTGGAATACATGTTCAAAAATGCTATATAAGAGATCCAATAAACCCTTTCATAAGGTATATTGAGCAGTGCAGGGAGGGGCCTGGCAGATTGCATGGAGGGTGAAGGCAAGCTTTTGTGGTAAATAGATGTTAAGCTGTTTAGTTAGGGAGCCTACATGCCTTTTGGTTCCTTCCCAAGCTGCTTCAAGAGAACCACACAAAGGGGTAAACTAGCCTCATTAACTACCTTCAGTATCTTTAAAAGAAGGTCTATGAATAATGTCAAGTTTCTCCTAACTGTCCAGAGGGCAGAAGTCAGAATAGATACTAGTTTATTGGCTACAAACTTTGGAAAAGCTATATTCCCCTCACCCCCATAGTCTCATGATCAGAATAGAAGAATCATTACAGTTCTTCAGAAGAGGCAGTGTTTTCCCTGATAAATTCTGAAATGCATTTCTCACATGGATTCTTTAGAGCACAAAAAACATAATGAAAACAATCTCGGCAACAGTCTGAAAAGAAATACAAAAATGGTGTTCACATGACTATTTCTTTTTTTTTTTTTTTTTTTTCAGACAGAGTCTGGCTCTGTTGCCCAGGCTAGAGTGCCTTGGCGTCAGCCTAGCTCACAGCAACCTCAAACTCCTGGGCTCAAGCGATCCTCCTGCCTCAGCCTCCTGAGTAGCTGGGACTACAGGCCTGCACCACCATACCTGGCTAATTTTTTCTATATATATATATATTTTTTTAGTTGTCCAGATCATTTCTTTCTATTTTGTAGTAGAGACGGGGTCTTGCTCTTGTTCAGGCTGGTCCCGAACTCCTGACCTTGAGCGATCCACCCACCTCGGCTTCCCAGAGTGCTAGGATTGCAGGCTTGAGCCACCGCACCCGGCCCACATGACTATTTCTTATAATGACCTTCAGTAGATGCTCTTGGCACAACATTTGAACACAGCTCAGTATTTTGTATAACAACTCTTGGAACACCCTCACTGTTTCCTGACCCTGATGATTCTTCCTACTTCATTTCAAAGTCTTTGTGAATTGATTATTGTATACATAGAATCCTTTCCCCCAGGCAAATATGTACACCAAGTTATGTATTTGGTTAGATGATGATTCATGGAAGTTATTTTTTTCTCTTTGGTTCATGTCTATGTCTGCATGATCAGATCTGTATTTGGAAAATTGACAGGTGTTAATTCTTACAATTATTATTATGTTGGGGCAAAACAATAATTAATTATCTAATGCCCCCTCTCTTCTTTACCTTCTCCTGGGGAGTCCAGATTGGTTTACAATCAGAGTTCCTGCAGCTGGGGCCTCAAGGGTGGGACAGGCCTGCGTTGCTCAAAACACAGTATGAGGAAGCTTCCCTCAGGGAGTGGGAGGGTCCCTCTGACCACGTGAAGGGAGGTGCAATTCCAGGACACACATGCCAAACCACAGAAATTGTGGGCCTGCCACCTATCCATTATTATCATCATTATTTAGCGTTTTTGGAAGGTCAGAGCCAAAATAAGTGGTCTGCCAGCCAAGGGAGCGACACCAGCCTTTACCACAGGCATTGGAAGCCCTGTTGGTATTTAGTAGCAGTGACTTGGGTCTTGTCTGATTCCATCAATCTGGCCAGGCTTCTGCCTCCTGCTGTCTTTCCACAAAACCTTTTTTTTACTTTTCTTTCCCCTCCTCCCTTCTTCACAATAATAGTTATCTTAATATGTGTTTGCTGCCTACTCCCTCTCCCCACCCTTTTTTTAGAATTTAAACAATGAAAGGGATTCAGTTAATCGTGCTAGTGAGATAAGCAGGGAAGGCTTTGGGAGCTCCTGAATTTTGGGTTTCTGGTCTAGCCCTGGAACCCTTCTCTGCGGGATTAAAATACAGTATCGTGTTTAAAAACATAAGCCAAGACTCTGAGTTCAAATCCTGACTTCGCCACTTACTAGCTGAGTGATCTTGGGCAATTTACTTAACCTCTCTATGCGTCAGTTTCTTCATTATAAAATTCATTGAGTAATAAAAGCTTTCCTCATGGATTTGAGGTTAGAACATGAAACATGCTTAGAACAGTGTCTGAGTTAATGTGTTAGCTGCCATTATTATTATCAGGATGCAGAAATCACACCAAGATTTCAGTCTTATGTTGAGATTACTCTGGTTTATGGGACAATAAAGGACATTGGGTTCTTTGAGAGGGAGGCGTACAGGGATTGCATTTGGGGATCGGTAATGGTAAAGCAGCTCAAGCCTCAAACCATCCAAGGAGATGGATTTTGTTTTTAACCTGAGGAGAAAATGGAGGGAAATTGTGATGGCCCAGAAATGTCCGCATCCTAGATCTCATGGTCAACTCCATTGTTCATCTAATGAGAGGGAGTTTCAGTTTAGGTACGCATAAATCATGCTCCATCTGGGCCCACTTCTGGGCATAGCCTGTTTCCTAAAGCAGAACAACAAAGTATCCCAGTGAACTATGGAGCCAGGCCTATCTGACTTTGAATCTTGGCTTAGGTTAGTTTATTGACCTTTTTGAGACTCATTTCAGACTTCTCTCCGAAATGGCAATTATAGTTTTAACTTTCAGGGTTGTTTTGGAAATTAAACAACACATATAAAATACCCAGCATAGTGCCTAGCCTTAGAAGATACTTAACATTTGTTAGCTTTCTTGCCTTTCTTATTATGATTCTACCCTGTCTGCTTAATGTAAGGTTTTTGGATGGTTGGTGCCAGACAAAGAAAGATGAGCAGAGTGAAAAGGGCAAGGAGTGAGGCTTTATTGGGGGAAGGGGAAAAAGAGCGCTCCCTGGCGAGGTTCACGGTCCGAGAGGTGGGGCGAGAAGTCGCACCGACCGCCTGGAAGTTTTGAGTGGGCTTATATACGTTTTAGAGTTGGGGATGGAGGTTTTTGGTGCAGAGAGTTTTTGGCTCTAAAACTGGGAAGTTCTTTGTTCCAGTTTTAGGGCAGCTTCTGGGCTTCTCTTTTTTTTTCTTTAGGGAGGGGAGGGGTGCCCACCACCAGCCTTACACTTAATTTATTGGGAAAGTCTAATAGTTAGATTCCTGTTAATATTTTAACAGTTTTACCACACACATTTGCACATCCAGGGTCATCATTTGGAGAAATATCCAAGCTTGTACATTATCATTTACTAAGTATCCTAAAGTGTTTCACATAAAATACTGTGCTCTTGCTTTGTTGCTGAAGGCCTCTTCTCAGAATCTGGGTCCCTCCACGACTGGGACTGCAGGTCAGTTAGGCTAGGGGAGTGGTCTTCATCTCCATCTTGCTGAGTTCGAAGACTTTGCTTCTGCCCTCACTAAGCACTTCAGCTACTTTTAGAGCCACATGTCCAAACTACTAGCCATGTCCAGGTTCTCCTCAGTGTCCACAGGTGGAAAAGTCCATTTTTGTTCTTTGGTGATACATACTTATGAGTGCTTAATATATCATTCTTTAGTGGTCCTCAATTTTAACAGGTTTTTCAGATTTGCTTTTGAGAAACTTCCTCATTGTTGTTTAGTTTCTGATCATTTTCATACTTGAACTCCTTTTTTCTTTCCTATGTTACTTACTGGAACTGACCCTCAGTTTCATTTGCTGTGCTCATTTTGGGAATTGGCTGTCATTGTCCTCTGGCAACTTTTCTTGAAGTAAAAAATGCAAAAGTTACTAATTCCTTTGAGTTACATCTCTTTGAATTAGAGATGTGAAGAAGAAATAATAGCTGCCTTCTTCTTCTCCTTTTTTTAAATTAAAGCAGGCCTATTTTTTCCCCCCTTTTTAGAACACTCCAAAGTGTTTACAAGTTAGAGCTTGGTCATCAGCCACGTTACAAAACAAAGCGAGTCTACTTCAGTCTCTTTTAGATTTACCTTGGTACTATTAATATTTCATGGAGAGTTTCTCCTTCCTGGCTGTGCGCTACCTAATAGGTTTGCCAATTGGGGAAGAATTTGAAAATAGCCCCAGGTAAGAACCCAGATATTTTGAAAGTTAGGGTGGAGAAGAATTGCAAGAGGAGAAAATAAAGAAAATATTTGAGGTAAAGAAAAGTCAGAGGAGCCATTAATATTTTCATCTTATCTAGATAGAGCAGTCAGGGTTATAACAGAAAACAGATGGCACACTCAACAATAAAGGACGTTTTATTTCACTGGGACTATTTACGAAGGTGTGGGTGTGGGGGACACCAGGGACTAGTTGTAGCTGGGTTGTTTCTGCCCTTTGATCTGAAGGTGCCTTGGCAGGGAGAGCCCTGACTTCACTCCCTTTCTCTTCCCCATTTCCTGCCAGAGTCCTCTGCTGGAAGAACTCAATGGGAAGCAGAGTGCTCAGGAGCCTGTTGATGTACAGTCACGTGTTGCTTAACAATGGGGATACAGTCTGAGAAATGCATTGTTAGGTGATTTTGTCACTGCATTAACATCACAGAGTATACTTAACATAAAACTAGATGGTGTAGCCTACTGTACACCCGGGCTATATGGTACAGCTTATTGCTCCTAGGCTACAAACCTGTGCAGCATGTTACTGTACTGAATACTGTAGGCAACTGTAACACAATAGTAGGTATTTGTGTATCTAAAGATAGAAAAGGTACAGTAAAAATACAGTATAAAAGATAAAAATATACCTGTATAGGGCACTTACCATGAATGGAGCTTGCAGGACTGGCAGTTGCTCTATGTGAGTCAGCAGTGAGTAAATGGGAAGGCCTGGGATATTACTGTAGGGGCAGCTCAGGGACAGATTCACTAGATCTCTTATACAGCATTTTCGAACATGTATTCCAAGGTCTATGCCACACACTGTGGGAGAACCAAAAGAAGTGCTGAGGCCCAATATCCACTTTCTTGAACAGACAATCTTGTTACAAATTACAGCCCAAGGACAGTCTAATCCATAAGGCAAAAAAGCTGACCAAGAAAACTTATCCTTCGAAAAATAAATGTCTGATTGCAATCTCTTTCTCCAGATTTTCATTCCTTAAATTTCTTTTTACTTTTTAAAATTTCTGTTAAAAACTTAGATACAAACACAAACGTTAGGCTAGGCCTGCACAGGTCAGGATCATCAATATCACTGTCTTCCACCTCCACATCTTGTCCCACTGGAAGGTCTTCAGGGGCAATAATATGCGTGGAGCTTCTGGAATACCTCCTGAAGGATCTGACTGAGGCTGTTTTACAGTTAACTTTTTTTTTTTATATGTATAAGGAGTACACTCTAAAATAATATGTAGTATAGTAGATAAACAAACCAGTTACCTAGTTTATTGTCATTATCAAGTACTGTGTACTATATACAGTTGTTATGTCCTATGCTTTTATACAACTGGCAGCACAGTAGGTTTGCTTACACCAGCATCACCACAAACATGAGTAATGCATTGTGCTATGATATTATGACTGCCACAGCATCACTAGGTGATAGGAATTTTGAGCTCCATTTTAATTTTATGGGACCACCATTGTATATGCAGTCTGTCATTGACTGAAACTTCATTACGGGGTGCATGACTATAGTTCATCTTGGGCGGCCTTCTGGGGGCAGATAGCAGGATGAAAGTAGGTAGTCAGCAGCTCTGGAGGGGCAAACAGAAGCTGTTTGGCACACTATTTTTACATTTTCTTCTGAAAGACTTTTTTTTTTTTTTTTTTTTTTTGAGACAGAGTCTCACTCTCTTGCCTGGGGGCGAGTGCCGTGGCATCAGCCTAGCTCACAGCAACCTCAAACTCCTGGGCTCGAGCAATCCTACTGACTCAGCCTCCCGAGGAGCTGGGACTACAGGCATGTGCCACCATGCCCGGCTAATTTTTTTTTTCTATATATATTTTTAGCTGTCCAATTAATTTTCTTTTCCATTTTTTTTGGTAGAGACGGGGTCTCGCTCTTGCTCAGGCTGGTCTCGAACTCCTGAGCTCAGAACGATCCGCCCACCTCGGCCTCCCAGAGTGCTAGGATTACAGGCGTGAGCCACCGCGCCCGGCCTTCTTCTGAAAGACTTGTTCACCTGAAGACAATGTCAATATTGTGAGCTTCTTGGGAGCAGACACTGGCCTATTCACTTATCTGCAGGATACTATTTAAACAATTACTGAATGAATGAATGGGACTGTTTATTTCCTTCCTTTCTCTCAGCTTGCACTTATGATGGCTGACAATGGCAGTATAATTCTGGCTTGGTTAGGGTCTTCCGTTCTGAATAGTTAGGCTTCCCATGGGCATGGTTAACTAATTCAAAGAGATCAACATTCTTTCCTATGTAATTCTCCTTTCAACACTTTCATTAGTAAAACTGCTGGACAAAAAGAGTTCACCGTATTAATATCTCGAGTCTTTTTTTATTATTATTGTTTTCATAAATATTCAGGTTTAGCTTTAGGCAACACATCCATGAATCGTTGGCCCTTCTCCATGACTATTAAATCTAACCCTGTTATTTCTCCTCTTACTAGAACACCACTGGCCAGCAGCTGGGCAAACTGTTTAATTTAGGGAGACTACGTGACTTTTGGTTCCTTCCCAAGCTGCTTCAAGAGAACCACACAAAGGGCTAAACTAGCCGTATTAACTATCTTCACTATCTTTGAAAGAAGGTCTATGAATAATATCAGGTTTCTCCTAACTGTTCAGAGGGCAGAAGTCAAAATAGATACTAGCTTATTGACTCCAAACATGGGAAAGTTTCTCATGCAAATTGTCTTCCCTAATGATTCTCGGACATTGGTATTTTTAAGGAATGGACAGAGAGCCAAATGTCACACGTGACTAGCTTGGAGGTACCTGGGGTTCTTGAAGTGCTCAGGTGTAAGAGCAGAAGAAAATACATTGGTGGGGAGCAGCGCGAACCATTTCTTGGTTAGATCCTTGAGGGTTTTCAGGTTGTGTGTGTGTCTGTGGTGTGGGGAGAGGTGAGACGGCTTCAGAATCCCTCGACCATCAAGTAGAAAGATGACTTTGTCCTTTGCTAAATGGAAGTGGGTTCCTGAATTCATTTTGATCTTTCCATTAAGTTAGCTTTCAATAGGCTTCTTTTCCATACACTTTTGATAATGTATTTTTGACAGCTCCTTGTCATTCTATTGAAATCTGTTGAGATTTTACATAACTTAAGTAGGTATGGAGTATTGATTTAGTGCCTTTGCAAGTAACTCTGATTATAATTCTTGGAGTTCTTGGAGGACACTTTATGGTTCTATTTCCAGTGTCCCAAAGGACCAAAAAAGCATGGGTAGTCTCATATGTCTCCCTCACATTGGATTTTTCTTTTTGATGGGTCTGGTTTTTTATGAAGAAAGAGAGAAAGCCCCTTGCAAGGCCTGTTGATCTCTAAGGGCCTTTAATTCAAAATACACTTTATACCAAGGAATCATATTTTGGGGAGAAATTTCCTGAGCTCCTTCACCTCTGTTAATGATTCTCTGAGTTCAGGTCATGCCATCTCTGGCTTAGGCTATCAACCTAATTTTTGACTACTGTCAGAAGAAGGCAAGTTTTTTCTTTAAACAGATTTTTTTTTTTGAATGTTCATTTCTAGTTTCTTCACATCTCATAGTAACCATCTAGAATTTGATCTTTTTGCTTTTAGTACTGGGGCGAAGAAGGGCTAGGCCGCTGAGCAAACCAGCTGGTGGGCCAACAGTGTTTTCACTAGATGAAAGAATTCTTCACTACAGGCATGTTTTGTTTTGTGGGTAGGGACTCCTCTGCCCCCTTAAGTAGACCAAAATGCTTTTAATGGGGCACCCACTTTCCTGTTTGCCTCAGGCTTCATTATTTCTTAATGTTTAATTGGCTCTTCTAGGGGCATCCAAAATCTTTTCAATTTTCTCTTTCCCTGAACACTTAACAATGGTTCTAGAATAATTTTAACTTGTCTTTACATTTGACTTGAAACTTGGCAGCTTTCTTGCGTAAATCAAATGATTCCTTACTCATTACGTAAAAATAACAAAATTAACATTTGTATAGTGCTTTAGAGCACTGTCCATGTTGTTCTTATTTGAGATGTTTTTATTCAATTCATTGGATGGTCACAATAATCCCATGGCTAAGGATGTGGGTATTTTTCCTCTATATTATTGTGGATGGGAGGTAATACAGCATCCATTATGAGTACGAGTGCTGGAGTTAGAGAATTCAAATTTGAATTTTATCTTTAGTAATTACTTGCCTAGTCTCAGCTAATAAACCTACTCAGTTTCCTAATCTGTAAAATGGAAAGGTATTTATTTTATAGGGTTGTATGAAAAGTAAATAATTTAGGCAAAGCAATTAGTCCCTAGCACACAGTAAAAGCTCAATAAAAACTATTATTGTTATTAATGTTATATGAAGAAATGGAAACTCAGAAAAGTTAAGCAATCTATCTAAGGTCACATAGTTAGTAGGCAACAGAGTTAGGGCTTGAACTTGATTTGGAGGCTTTTGGTACTGGTTTCTGTCCACTATATTTACTTTTAAATTCCTCATGCATTCAGGGAGCCTGTAAATTGAACCATCCTTTCTTTTACCTTTCAACTTTCTTGTCTTCATTTTCTTTGTGTTCTGCCCCTGTCCAGTCATGGAATCCATGTGTTAGAATTTAGCAGAAGAGGTAGCAACAAGGCATAAAGATATCCCTTGCTCTGCAGGTGGACTCTCCTTGACATGAGATGCTGGGGACTTCCAAGGGTCCCTCTGAACTCAAAGATGCTGGAGTCCTTCCAAATTCTGTGTGGATAGATAGTCTTAAAAATTAACATCTTATTTCTATTAAGGTATATAATTGTTGCCACACATCAAGAAATTTTTAAAAAATAATTAATATGTATAAATTTCTCAATGTTCTGGTTTCTTTCTCCTTAAGAGGGAGAATACTTAAATTTTGATGAATTTCATTTGTCTTTTTGTATTCCTTTGAAGTAGTGAAAAATAAGTTACATTATCTCCATTTTGTAGGGAGCAATTGCAGTCCAGCATGAAAAGAACAGAGGCTTTGGTGTCAGATAAATGAGGTTCAAATGCTGCCCCTCCACTTCCATTATGTATCTCTAAACCCCATTTTCATCTGTATAATGGGGATAACAGCATTTTGTGGAGGTTTAAAGGAGATAATGCTCATAAAAGAGATAATGCCGGGTCCTTAGCATACTTAGCACATACTGATACTCAGTAAATGCGGCGGTTATTGCTATTGAGGGGGAGGTGACATTTTACTTTGGCTCAAGGTCACTGGTAGGCAAATATCCAGGTCTCATCATTTCTCACTGAATGCTGAATGTGCTGCTTCATCTGGGTATGTTGTTTCTCTGCATTTTAAATCCAAGTGTTTTGACCTTTTGGTTACCAATTTATTTTTAATGTGCCTATTATGGACAGATCACTGGCTCTGTGTGTCAGCAGGCCATGCACAATGCCCATTATGTCAAAATCCCAAGTTTACCTTGTGTCACAAGGCAAAGTTAATGTTGGCGAATCCACGTGACCAACAAGGAACATGACACTCGCAGAATCCGTCAGATGGTATTCGTGCAGCTATTCTCAGCAAATGAAAGCAGCACCTGCTTTATTGAGTATTTACTGCATGCTTGGCATTGTGTCAGGTAGGGGACACAAAAGAAACACCGTACTATATTCATCTCTCCCAGGACTCACAATTTTCTGGGGAAAACAGATGTGATGGAAACATGACACAATTAAAAGACAATAATAAGCACTGTGATTCAGCTCATATTAGTTAAGCGGACTCTGGTCTAGGTGCTGCATGAGCTCTCATAGACTGGTAGATAAAGAGACAAGAAAACCCACACTTAAAGTGTGGTTCAATAGCCAGGCGCAGTGGTGCATGGTCCCAGGGAGGCTCAGGTGGGAGAATCACTTGAGCCCAGGACTTTGAGGCCAGCCTGGGCACCATAGTAAGACCCTGTCTGAAAAAGCAAAACAAAACAAAACGAAACACATAGTTCAATAAATGATAATAGAGTTATAAACAGAGAGTGTAGAGGAGGGGTTATGTGGTATGTGTGCACTTGGGTGGTGGTGCAGATTTCAGGGGAAGGTGATGCTTGAGTTGTTGATGAGTGGGGGATGCTGGGGAGAGGAGCATTCAGCAAGGAGGACAGAAAAATCATACCTGTAAAAACAATGAGACATGAAAGAGCCTGGGAGTGGTAAAGAACAGCATTTGTTTAGTGTTCCTGAATGCTGGAGCTTAAGGATTACAGTAGTAGTGGGAGAGCAGGCTGGAGAAAGGAGCAAGGGTTAAGTCATTAAAGATCTTGTGTACCATGCTGAGAAGTATGAACATTAAGGTGTTGGCAACTAAGCAGGAAAAAGATGATTATATCAGTGTTTCAAAGTGATTGCTCTGGGAACATCTTCTAGTAAAACAGGTGAGAAATAAGGGCCTGAATCAAGTCTTAGAAAAAAGAAAAACTGAATGAATAAATAGTGTGAGTAAATAAATGATACTAGGTATTGATATAAATGCTGTAGGAGTTCAGAAAAAGGGGACACTACAGTGGGAACAATATTTGAGGAAGACCTCATCATGGGGAAAGATTTGAGTGGTCAGCCACTTGCCAATAGTAGGTAGCCAATAAACTGGATATTGACTAGTAATAGGATTCATATAGGAGAGAAGACAGGAAGTAATACCACGTTGCATAAACATTTGTGAGATGGCCAAGGAGACAGATCTAGCTGGATAAGAGTGGTAGATAATACAATTTCATATGCAAATTTGTCCCAGATTTTGGAAGGCTTTGAAATACAGGTTGAGGAGTTTGGACTTATTTCTTAATCAATAGGAAGCAATTAAGATTCTTAAGCAGATATTTCAAGATTTTCAGTTAGGATTAGACATGCATTCCTCTATTAGGCCCCTTCATCTTGGTTGGAGGAAGATGTATCTTAGTGAGATGACTCTAGTTCTGATTATTACGTTAAATGGGAATGCCAAACAGCCTGCATTACTTTTGGATGTGAAAATAAAGGCAAATGATCCCATTGGCTGTGGTAGACTATAGAATAGTCCATTGTTGGGAGACAAAAGAAGCTGACACAAAAATGAATGAGTGCCCTTATGAGATTTTCAGTGATATTAGTCTATATAGGGATGGAGTAAATAGAAAGATGGGAGAAACTGCTTACCCCAGGGAGGCAGGCAGGGATAGCAAAAACATAGCATGCACAGTCAGTATCCATACCCATAGCAGACACTGTGAGTTGATCTTGGTGTATTTTCCTGTCAGGCTCAATGGCAGTCTGGAACCCTTATTAATACAATGTTCCAGGCAGCTATTACTAATTAATCAGAGTTGGCACCAGAATTCAAACCTGTTCGTCATGCCTGGAGTAAGTAATAGATGAGAAATAGATTTTGATTATTCACAGTACAAATCAATTTTTACCTTTCCAGGTGGAACTTGCGGAAATCTGTGCAAAGAGCGAACGTTATATTGGCACTGAAGGAGGAGGCATGGACCAGTCTATATCCTTTCTTGCAGAAGAAGGGACGGTAGGTGTCATTCCAAATAGGAGCTATTTGGAAATATCAAGTAGGGAAAATTCACATGGGGAGGAAGGCCTTGAGATCCCAAGCATGCTTGGTTATGGGCAGCCTATTATATTAGGCTCTATTATTGCAGGGTGTTAATTTCTCAACTGCTTTGTAACTCAAAGCTACTATCCGTTAACCTACTGTTTTCATGGTGATCACCCCTCCCTTAAGCTTCCAGAATCATACCTCACGTCTATTTTTCTCACGTGTCTAGTTCCCCCCCGTTCTCTTTTTCTTCATTGTTAAGATGAGATTTCTCAATTCCCTAGTTATTGGGATCTCATTTCCCGCTCCTGTTCTAAATCACTTCATCGCATGACATTTTCATAATCTCATGTTTTAAACCCAAATGTTAGTTCTCTTACCACATGTATTCACAACCCCTCTTTTTATAATTTACTCTTTGGTTTCATTTTTCTCTGTCAACATTTTTGGGGCTTCAGTGGTGGGAAAAAGAATGTTGACAGTGAGCCAGGAATGAATTCCTTAGCCGGATACCACTTCCCTTTGGCTATCAACTCCCTTAGGCAGAGCAGAGGTTTTGGTTGTTGCCCGTAAACTGCTCATTTTTAAAATAGAGCAAACATTTCTTTAAAATGTTTTCTTAGTTTTTCATCAGATTCCTACAGGCTTGGCTATTTTCCAAGAACACCTGGATTCTTTCTTATTAAGAATATTTGTTGTTGATTTCCCTAAGCCAAAGACGTAAGGCATGAGGACATTTGGTTTAATACTAAGAAAATACTCTGGGTGTTTTGGATGAGACCTGACAAGCAGACATGAGGGCAAAAGTCCTGATGTTAATGTAACTTAGCTATAGAGTCTGAACAGAGTCCAAGCTTTTTGGGCTTGCAAAGCACTTCACCATCTGACCCCTGCTTTACCTCTCCATCCTAACCTGTTACCGCTTTTCACCCCCCAGACTCTAAGCTCCAACCAATTTTCAATACCCGTAGCTCCATTAACACCCCACATTGTTTGTCACCTCTGAACTTGCATAAGTTCTTCCCTCTTTTTGACATCCTATTTGAGGAAAGAGACCCTCCGTCTGCCCTACTCTTGCTCATCCTTTACGATTCAGTTTAGACTTCCCTGTTCCAAAGGAGCAGAGGCTATGCTAGGCTACATCTGATCAGGCACTTCAGCTATATGTCTATATAGCATCCTGCACTTTGCCACCATTGTAACACACTCGGAAACACATTTGTCTACTTGACTATCTTTCCCACTAGATTATAGGCTCTATGAGAGCAGTATCACTGTCTGTCTTGTTCATTGTTGTATCTCCAGTATCTAGTACAGTGCCTGGAAGTCAATAAATAATATTTGAATGAATGAATGAATGATTTTTTTTTGACAAAACACTTTGTTGAGGTAAATAAATGCATAATTGATTAAATATTTTCTGAATTCTGATATATCTCATCTGTTATTTTTCTTCCAATAGGCCAAGTTGATAGAATTTAGTCCCCTGAGAGCAACTGATGTGAAACTCCCTAGTGGAGCAGTGTTTGTGATTGCCAACAGTTGTGTGGAAATGAATAAGGCAGCAACTTCCCATTTCAATATCAGAGTGATGGAGTGTCGGCTGGCTGCAAAGGTATGAATGTGACAAACCAGTGAAACTTGAAGTAGACTTTTTTTGTCCTTGTTCTCTTTGTTTCCTATTACTTTATCTCTTTCCTCAAATTTTAGGGCAACATTCTGACTGCAGCAATATTCTAACTGAAGGTCTTTGGGTACAGAGCAATCTGATTTCAAACTTAAGAGACAGATAAACCAATAGGTGTACTTCTAGCTTTTTGGAAGCTATACGAACTTTGCAGTTGAGTCCTCCAGGGTGGCATTGGGAATAAAAGGACTGCTTATATCTGTGAAGTACAGGCCATGGGTTAGGTCTATGGGTGGAGAAAGATAGTTGGGGCAATTGATGGGAAGTGACCACAGCTGGTCTTGTTTCCTCAACAAAAGTGATGGCAACTTCACTCTTCCTGGTCCTCTCAAAGGCAGTTTTTATACTGGGCTGTCACTGTTCACTCCAAAAATACAGGCTTCTTGCAACCCCCCTGTGCCCAGAAAGAAGACTTCTTTATATGTCTACTAGGGAAACACAGTCCAGAAGGGAGTCTTGGCAAGTCTCTTTTCCACAGTTTAGAAGATCTGCACAGTTAAACCTTAAACCCATTTAGGAAGTATTCATTGAGTAGCTGTTGTGTACCTTGCAGCATGAAGATATACAGAGCAGTACAAGGACATAGGAGTAGAGAGAGTAGACAGTAGAGTAGAGAGTTAGAGTTAGGGGGATACAAAATAGGAAATGGTTAGTATGTGATCAGGTCGTAAGTAATCAGGTGCTCCAAAAAGTGGCACAGAAATTAAATGTTATGGAGGATCCAGAATGACACACCGTATGACTAGAAAGTTGGAGAGAACTGAGGCTGGGGATTAGGGCATGAATTATGGATCAGGAGCTCCACTGTGCTTTCTTCTGCTCTTCCTTTGATTGCCTGATAGATACTGATGGATATTACCTAAGATTCACGATCACCAAACATTTACCAGGCCCTAAATACAGCCTGAAATGTATTTTGTCAATAGTAACAATTTCAGACCTTCTTATTCTTCTCAAAATCTCATTACCCAACTCAGCCTGACTAACTTCCCAAAGTGATCTTATCCCATATTCCATGTTGGAAATAGACACAGTCAAAGGGCTTTGGCTTCTGCCACCATATCTGCTCATCTCCGTTTATCTGCATCTCCTTCCATGAGAGGTTGCGGGAAACTCGCTCCAGCTTTATTTAGCCTGTATCTCGCCTCTGTTTCTGTACTGAATCCTTTCTATTGGTCTTCATGCATTCTAGTATTTTGCATTGAAAAAGTCTGCCCTATACCTCACAACTCTCTCCAACTACTATGTCTATTTCGACGTTCTCATTTTCTTCACAGCTAAACTTCTCAAAAATTGCTCTATATGTGTTCTTTATCCCTTTACCTCCCTCTCATTTACTAACCTACTAAATTCTCACGTCTGTCTTCTCCACAGTACTGAATTTGCTCTTAGCCCACCAAAGATATTTTTATAGGCAAATTCAGTGGACTCTTTTTAGTCTTTATCCTATTCCTCATTGTTTTCCCTTTATCTTTCAACAAGCTTACCGATTTCTCCTTCTTGAAACATTTTCTTTCTTTGGTTTCCAGTACAATTCACTTGCTGTTTTTTTATTTCTATTTTTCTTGCTATTTCTTCCCCACCTCCTGCCAGGGGTGAGGGCTTGGTGGCATTCACCCTCTTCCCACAGACTTTCAAATGTTGATGTTCTTTGAGGCCTTGGCCTTGGTCTTCTCTTCTTTCTTATGGTCTTTCCTCTGCCTATCTCATGCCCTCTCACAGTTTCAGCTTCCATCTCTGTGCTGCTGAATTCCTAATGAACACCTTCAGCTAAGGCCTTCTTGGCTGAGCTCCAAACCTGTACAGCCAACACGTTACTGAGCATCTCCACTTGAATGAATCATAGACCTCTCGAACTGCTCATGTTAAAATTGAACTCCATCTTCCTCTCACAAAGCCTTTTATTCTTCCATTGTTACCATCGTCAGTTATTGACTATCACATCAGCCTTCTCACTGTTCCTTAAATCCATGCTTGTCTTTTTCCCATTTTTCAAATAGCAGAGTGATAGTTAAAAATTTAAATCTGAGTAGGTAATTCCCCTGCTTAATGCCTTTCAAAAGTTTCCCATTGGAATAAAATAAAAAGTTTATATCAGTACGCGGAGAGTCACCAGATCTGAAACTTGTGTGCCTTATCTCTTCATCTCTTAGCATCACTTCCTTCTACTACCCTCCACCATGAGGCTCATTCTGCTCTCAGGGACTTTGCACATGCCTGGGACACTCTTCCCCAAGCCCTCTTTGAATTCTCAGTCTAAATGTCCTCCAGGGAAGCCTGTCATTGACTTCCTTATTCCTAGGCTAAGCTGGAGCCCCCTTTATATTTTATAGTGCTTGCATTTCTCAGTTATGGTACTTTATCACAATTATTTGTTTAATGTCTATCTCTTTTTCAGATTCACTTTTACATGAGAGCTGAGACTGCGTCCATCTTGTTAACTCTTATATCCCTAATGCTTGATGTGGTGCTTAGGGTGCAGTAGACACAAGACAAACATTTGTTGAATAAATGAATGCCTACTCCCTCTCTCACCTGCTCTGTCTCAATTATTTTGCTCAATTTCACAATTTTTTACAGGTGCCTATTGTGTGCCCAACATTGGCCTAGATCCTGTGGAGATGTGTAAGGTGTAGTTTTCCCTCGTTGCTGACCTAGCTCTTCTCCTCTTACTCCTACCCCCTGAAGTGGTGAAGTTGGGGAGAGAAGAGATATGATGACTCAGAAAAATGGAAGCTTTTTGTTTCTGGAAAATTTTGGGTTATACATTTTTTTAATTGTGATTTAAGTGTTTTAAATTTGGAATTTATTCATTAAGATAATTTCTATTATGTAATAGAAATGTTGAAAATTATGTAATAGAAATGTTTACCATTAAACTTTTCACAGCATCCGATCAGTACATTTATGCAGAAGAAGTAGTGCAGTAAACTTTTCCATGTCAAGGGTTCAGTGAACTTTTTTTTCCTTTAGGACACACTTCCTCTTTCAGGAGATGGAAGAAATTAGTGTTTTATTTGTTTGAGGGCTTACTCTTGCTGACCTTTTATCTTGAGGATGATGAGTAAGTGTTGCGTTTCCAAGGAGACTTCAAACATACACAACATCATTTTCGAAGTTTTATCACGAAATTAGGTATCCTCTACCCCGGAGGTCCCCAACCCCCGAGCTGCTGACCAGTACCAGTCCATGGCCTGTTAGGAACTGGCCTGCACAGCAGGAGGTGAGCAGTGGGCAAGTGAGCAAACAAAGCTTCATCTGTATTTACAGCCACTCCCCATCCCTCGCATCACCGCATAAGCTCTGCCTCTTGTCAGATCAGCATTGGCATTAGATTCTCATAGGAGCTGGAACCCTACTGTAAACTGCACATGCAAGGGATCTAGGTTGCAAGCTCCTTGTGAGAATCTAATGCCGGATGATCTGAGGTGGAGCTGAGGCAGTGATGCTAGTGCTGGGGAGTGGCTGCAAATACAGATTGTCATTTGCAGAGAGGTTTGACTGCACAATAAATGTAATGTGCTTGAATCATCCCAAAACCATCCCCACCTGTTGGCCTCCATGGAAAAATTATCTTCCATGAAACTGGTCCCTGGTGCCAAAAAGGTTGGGGACTGCTGCTACCAGATCCATAGGTGAGCTGAAATAATTATGAGACTTGTAAAATGGGTTCCTGATGTGACTACTCTCCTCCAAAGACGCAAGAAGAAAATAAACAATAAAATTGTGGTGCTGAAACTCTAGAGTAAAACTTATTGGAATGTAGGAATGTCTTTTGAGAGTTAACTAGAAAAGGGGCATCTCTTTTGGAAGCAGTAGTAGCTGAAGATCTTAATCCACTCCAGGACCTCCTGTTCTTGAGGATGTTTTCTCAGTTTAACTGCATAACTCATATGCATTTTAGAGGTACTTTGGTCAGCAAAATTGGCATCTGAATTCGGCTTTTTGCCACACACTCCTCCCAATTGACGTAGATAAAACACATTGTTTTAAATACTCTGAATTTTTCTGTTTTAAAATGTGGAAGAAAGAAAAGTGAAAGACTTTATCAAGATGGAGAATGTTTTCTAAATCATGTTGCTGCAAATCACTAAAATCCAAGGTCTGTACAAAAAGGAAATGAAGATAAAACTGCTAATATGGGCTTCACTCACAGATGTGGATGTTAGAAATATGCTTTTGCTTAGGGATATAGGCTGGGATTCTACTAAGAGTATTTCCCTTGCAACGTGGTTCCATTCTTCCATTTTTGGCAACATGTGAATAAATATAATTTTTGTTTGAAAATGGTCTCATTAAATAAGGAAATAAACACCCATGTAAAAAGGTAAAAAAGCTTATCTCAATCTGGAAAAACTTTCTGTTTTCAGGCAATAATAATGAAGTGTCAGTTGAACAATGGCTAATCAGGATAGTTCTGAAAATAAGAGTAGTTAGAGCTCCGCATGGCAAAGTTGTAATGAATAACATTTATTTTTCTTTTCCTCCTATACTTCCAAGATGCTTTTTTGAAAATGAGTACCTTTTGTATCTAGTTAGCACAAGAAAGTACACTAAACCAACAAAGACAGTTTTTTGTTGTTTTGCTTTAATGTTAACAGTTTCTTCTATTCTCAAGTTTTCTTCCCCTCTGTCTCTCTATCTCTGTCTCTGTCTCTGTCTCTCTCCACCCGTTTTCAAAAACTAATTGATGCGAAGTCATTAAAAGAGTCTTGTGAGCATTTGAACTAAAATTACAAGTATTTCAATGCAACTCAATAGAGCTTTATAATTATTACTTGTATAAATGATACTTTTAAGTGAAGCACACTTTTATGTTTTTAAATTAATGAAGTGGCCAGGGATCTTTAGTGGGCACAGTTTTTCATATTTTACACATATTTAGTGGATTAAACATTTCCAGAAATGTTTTATGTCTACAAAGAGAGTATCCCTTAATTATATTGAGGAATAAAATGTGTGCTGTCCATAATAAGTATTATGGGAAGTCAAGTAGGGAAGAGAAATTACACTGTTCCTTTTTGCATACCCTAAGCTCCATGTGGCAGCATGTGAAGCAGTGTAGGGGAGTTTCATGTGGTCCTTTGACACTTCAAGGGACATTTCCAGGATTCTTTATAAGGCCCGTCTGGTCAGGAGCCATCAGTCACCTAGCTTTTCCGCTCCCGTCGCTTAGTGGTTGATGTGAAACTTGTTCTTCGGTGATACACTGTGAGGAGAAGTTGGCATGATAGTTTTAGGGTTTTGGCAGTTTCCTTGAATGTGAACGGAAAAAAACCAAATACCCAAAAATGCAGCCAGTTTTACTCAGCCTGTTGATTCAGTAGAACATTGTGGGGGGGAAGGGGAGGGGAAACTTCCCCTTCAACCTGGAAGATTTGCTGAAAGATCAACTCACAATAAGGCAGATTAATAAGAGAAAGAGATATATTTACCATCATAGGGAGAATCACAGAGTGATACCCACTATCCTGATGGGGTCCAGAAATTTATATATCCTCATTTTAGAGGGGAAGGGGAAAGGAGAAATATAAATAATTCTGTTTTGGGGCAATAAATGGTTACTAGGGAGGATGAATAGAAACTTGGAAGAATGAATGTATTGGGGGGGGGACAAATTGGTGATTCTCTTTGGAAATTTAATTAACCTGAGAGACAGGTATTATATTTAAAGTGATTTGGTCCAGGTCTGGTTGCATTCTTGATTTTCTTTCCTATAATATATTGAGATAACAGGGAAGGAAAGTCAATTGTTCTTTTTGATGGTTTTTTTTTTTTTTTTTTAATGAAGAAAGAGAGAAAGCCCCTTCCAAGGCCTGTTGGTCTCTAGGGGCTTTTAATTCAAAATACTCTTTATACCAAGGAGTCATATTTTAGGGTGAAATTTCCTGAGGTTCCTCACTGTGCTCTGCCAAGACTCTAGCTGGAGAATTCAGAGAATGGTGAGTCCAAGCTGCATGGCAGAGGATGTACATACTGGGGAATATTAGGGGTGATTGTCTAGTAGAACCAGATTGTGGCAGGGCCTTCAGTATTGTGCTAAGGCTCACCCAGGCTTGGTCCTGGGAGCAGTGGGCAGTCTTAATGTTGTTAGCAAGGTATTTTAGAAATATTAACCTGGCAGCAGGAATTTTTGCCTTGGTTGAAGAGTAGTGGGTCTTAGAGTATCAGTAAGGATGGGAGAGATATGAGAGAAGCTGTGGCTGGACCTAGTAAAGGGTTGGGTTCAAGGCTCTCTCTGATTGGTTTCTGTTTTCCTTTTGGCATACACATCATTACTTTGAGAAATTTTTCCTTGACTATCTCCTTGCCTGTTAGGTTTAGGTTAAAAACTATTTTATATGCTTTTACCATGTCCTGTAATTTTCAGTTGTAGCACTTTATCACAATTGGATTAAATTCTTCACTGTATAATTTTTATTTACTATCTGTCTCCTCCGGTAGGCTGTGAGTGCCATGTGGTCGGGAGTCATGTGTGCCTCATTCCTTGCTGTCAGCCAGGGGCCTGGGAAGCAATAAGTTCTCGGTAATCACTCATTGTATGCAGGTGTGCTGAATGAGGGAATAGAGTTGATACGGGCTGCAGTTTCAAGCTGAAATGATGGGCAGAAGGTATAGTGCTGCCATTGATAGGCTTGGGGAAGGTAGGATGGTAGATCTCTGGAAAGTGGGAGATGATGAAAATTCCTCATGGAATTTTCTTATAAGTAGTTGGAAATTTCATCTGGGAATGTGTCTCATGGCTAGGGCTATAGCCTTCAGGTGTATTTGCTTTGAGATAATAGTTGAAACCAAGAGCTGAATTCAGTGTGCTGAGGGAAAGAATGTGGCGAGAGAAGATCAAAAGGCCAGGGATAAGCTAGGGAGATGGCTTCGGTTAAATAAGGAAAGGAGAAAGGTAAATCATGGAAGGAAATGGGATAAGGAGCAGAGAGGTGAGAGGGAAACCAGGAAAACTGAATGCTACAAAAGTAAATGCAGCAGGGAATTTGAAGGTGGGTACTGAAGAGTGTCAAAAGCCACTGATTCATTAAAGATGAAGACGACTGAGAAAAGACCAACGGCTTTGGACTTGGTGTCTGGAGATGGAGAAGGACCTTTGGGAGGCCACATTCAATAGTTAAGAATGGTTACTGAGAGCCTGAAAGCAGTGAGGATGGCCACTCGTTCTAGTTGTTAGTGAAAGGGAGAAATGAAGAGTGGCTGTTTTAGGAGAAGGCATTTTCAGATAGAAAACATCTGTATATGATTTAAGGCATAGGAAAAGGTGTCATGTAGGGGAGAACTAGCTAGAGAGTCAGGAAAATGTGGGGAGGGAAGGAAACTCAATCCTCCAAGAGTGCCTCTTCTGGACCAGGCAAGGTGCTAGGTGTTTTTATTATCATCTTATTTAATATTCACAACATCTGGTGAAGTAGTCATGAGTGCCTCACTTTGCATAGTGGGAACTCAGGCCAAGGCTTGTTGTGACTTGTTTTAAGTGAGTTGAAGAGTCCAGGTCTGCCTTCGCCTCTGCTCTTTTCATTGTGCCCCTTAGGAGGTGGGCACGAATGGGATCCAGAGCACGATGCTTGGGGTTGCCTTAGAGAAAAGAGAGGCTGTGCTGGGAGTTCAGGGGGGTTTGTAGTAGGCTCATTCTGCACAACCAGGTTTATTCTGTGGCCTTAAAATGAATACGGAGAACATGGCAATGGGGATGACTAAGATTGGGGAAGGCGGACGTGGAGAATGTGTTTGTGATGGCTGTGAGTGGCACACGGACACGGAAGTCACTAACTGGTAGGGGATACTGGGGAAGGGCTTTATGTAGTTGGGAGAGGGGTGAGGGAAGATAAACAAAACAAAGTATACACAATAAAAGCAGCTCTGTAGTATGATCCCATTTTTGTCAAACTGTATATGCAGAGGTGTGCATAAATAAATGTATATTAATAGAATGGTTATCAAAATGGTGGTTGGTGATTAGCTCATTGGGATGAAGACAGATTATTTTATTTATTTCAGTTTTTTTGTGTACTTCAAATTTTTATGTGTTTGAAATTTGTACATGTCACAAATCAAATTTTTATAAATGTGATTTATATCACATATGGCTGTTGTAAACACAGCTGCTTTTGTTGTGTGGGAAACAATTTGTTGAATGAATTGTTCCTCAGAGAAGGGATTAGAAATTTTTCTCTTTGGTGACCTGGTGAGGAGAAGACTTGGTGCTTTTCCCATCGATATGTTGATACTACCAAATGCAATGAGAAAGCCAAAGAGGTAGATTCTGACAGCCTCCTGAGTTGAGGTCCATATCTTAGCAATCTCCCTACCATACCCTTTTACTGGAAGCCCCAGGGAACCTCGGACTAAGAGCTTTTTCTGGCTGTAGCAGAGGGCTTAGTATTTTTGTTTGTGTCTGGGATAACCTGAAAGTGCTAGGATGTTAATACCCTTGAGAGCACCCTCAACCAGTGAGGACTGGGAGTGAGTGGGCAAATACTCCGGTTTCCTTCCCTTGGGTAGGACACATCTGAGGTTTATGCATACGGGTTCCAGAGGGCCCAGCAGGCCCACCTCACCTGTTCACATCGGTGTACCTCATACTGGCTTCTCTTCCTGTCTCACTTTCCACTCTACCAGTGCTTCTTGGGATCGCCCTTCCCCCCGATTCTTGCCCTCAAATTCTTGCTTCTGAGGGAAACCAACCTAAGACAGAGTCCTAGCATTATCTATTTAGTGCCTCTTTCCATGACTGTGGAGAAAGCACTTGTTGCCTGCTTTCTTGTCTACAGAGCATGGAGCAGAGCTCAGGAACCTCCCAGAAGTGGTATCTGATATGAATACTTAATGTTTGCCATGGTGAAAAGAAAATGGTAAATGTTGACAAAGAACTGCTTTCTCTTATTTCCCCACCCTGCTACTGAGTGAGGAAATTGTGACGAAATAACCCACATCCCTGACTCATAGACCTGTTTCACAAATGTGAAGTAGGCTAGTCACCAGGGCCACAAGGGCCGAATTCCTCCAAGTTCTGTCTTTGAGCAACAGTGATCTTACCCACCCATTTCCCTCATCTGCAAGTCATCCTTCTGTGTCCCAAGCCAAATTTCAAAGGGCTAAAGAGGCTTTCCTATTTTACTCCCTCAGCGTAGTGCAATTCAACAGCTCACGGCTGTGCAGCTGTCATTAAAGGCATGTGATAGATTTCATCCTTAATTGAAATACACAACAAATTGGCTGTGCGGACCCTCCAGCTGAGGGCTGAATGACAGCTGGGCTCACTGCAAACTGGAATGTTGCTGGCGTGAATGTGAACTTTTTGTATGCTAGTGCCTTGGTCTGCAGACGATGAGCACGTAGAGAGGCTGCTTTTGAAAACCGAATCCTGTGTAGTGCAGGCATCCCTTGCAGGGTTTCTCTACACACATATCACTGGCCCAATTTTCTTGGATTGAGTGCCTGGACAGTGTGATTGGTTCAAGTGAGTGTGGGAATGGGAACTTGCAGATCACTGTTGACTGAAAGGTTCTTAGAAAGAGCCCCCCTCTCATCACTTGGGGGCATTTCTCTGATGTTTTTCATTTTTCTTATTTTTCAGAAGGAACCCATCTGTCAAAATGTTTTTAAATCACTGGAATGTTCACTTCTAGCACAAATCTTAGTTTGTGCTTGGAAATACACTTCTAAGATTTGAGTGGTGATTTGAACTTAGATGAATAGCTTAACAAAGATATCATGTCTACTTCATTGAGAACGTGGCCTTGGGCAAGCAAGCGAGAGTGATAAGCCCTGGATTCCATTTCCAGCTCTGTTGTTTACCAGTTAAGTGACTTTGGACAAGGCACTTACTCTCATCTCTTAAATAGAGTAATAATACCATCTTATAGGGTTGTTGAAGATTGTAAGAAATAAAAAGCTTATTTTAAGCCATACTGCACTATTATTTTTTGTTAGATTCATTGCTTATCTCAGTTGGATTCTGGATATGCGTTGCCAGAAAGCATCGTTGTACATCATCGACTTCAGCTCTTTTTCCATATAAAATAAATGTATTGTGTATTTATTCTTTTGTATTATGTATGCCTTTGTAAGTTTTCTCAAATTATTTTTGGAATTCATTGGAATATAAAACATGAAGGAATGAATTAGATGAATGAATGAGTGGGTCAATCTGTGGAACTGTCAACCCAGCACTGCTCATAAACACTCACTAAATACGCTAAGCAAACAAGGTCTGAAGAAAAGTCTTAGCCTGTGTCCTTGCCTTAAAAATTAAACCATGCTCTGTGAAATAATTGAACAGAAAAACATAATTATATTGTCTCTTTTCCCAGTTCTGCCTTAAAATCATTAACTCCTTTCAAATGTAAGAGCCAGGATTTTAAAATCAGGATTAATGAATATAAGAACTTCTGTTATTAACATTCTTCAGAAGTGAGTGGCCCTAACCAAAGTACAATAGTCTTTTGGTAAACCCTACTTCCTGTTGAAAAGAAAGAAAATCAAATCACTGACATAATAGAAGAGTAAATCTGATGCACATTTCCTTGAAGACTAATGTCCCCTTCTCTTGCTTATTTCTTTTTGCTGTTTCAACTGTTTGAACCTGTTGTCCTTACACCCAGGCAATGAATTTTATAGACCTCAGGGTGAGAGAAATCTTAACTGTTTTGATTATCACCTGCTCTGAAGGACTCAGTTGTTTGGGGAGAATGAGAGAAACATTCTGGATTGGGGTTCCCATGAGTGGACCTGGCTACAAAGATTTGGTTTGTACTTAATTCTCTCCATCAGATTGAGGAGTGTTTTATGATGCAATTAGGAGCCAAACTGTTTTTCTTGAGAGCGGAGAAATGCACAGCTCTACTACTACCACCACCAGTGACTTAATGAAATGGTTTTTCATAAGGTCACCAATGAGGTTTTCATTTAAAATCTGGGACTTTACTCCAAATGCCCAGACACTTAAAGTCATTAACCATTTTCAAAGAGGCATATAGTAAACAGGAAGTGTGCTAATGAAATTGGGCATACAGTATCCATCTCAGGATCCAGGTCACATGGGATTTGAGTAATTTTCTCTAGACTTTCTAGAGAGGGATGTAGTAGGAATGAATCAAATAGGGATAAAAGAATGAAATTATTAAAAGAAATAGCCCTGAGGGAAAGTGGTGACAGGCCAGAAAAAATCAGTGTGGGATTAGTCGTGTGTTTGTGTGTGTGTGTTTTCAGACAAGTACTTAACTTGTCTGTGAGTGTTACACAAGCATGTTTAATTCCAAACATTTGAACCCAGTATGCATTTTCAAGCAATGGTAGGAAATTTAGATAGGTTGAATGGACAAAAAGCAAACAAATAATCAAAAAAACAAAAAACCAGCTTAAAGTTGAATCTGGCTAATGAAAATAGTGCATATCAAATTCTGAAATGAAAACTGACCATTATCTTGGTTTGAACTTGCAGCTCCTGGCTAAGTACAAAAGCTTGCAATGGGACAAAGTACTGCGGCTGGAGGAGGTGCAGGCAAAACTAGGGGTTAGTCTGGAAGAAATGCTGTTGCTCACAGAGGATGCCCTTCATTCTGAACCCTATAGCCCCGAGGAGATCTGCACGTGTCTGGGAATTAGCCTGGAAGAATTTCGAACCCAAATCCTGAATCCAAACACTCAAGATGGTAAGTCCGCCAGAGAAAGGAAGGATATGGGTTATTCCCCGAGTCACAGCTGGGAGGTTTTCAGCTTCCCCATGGGTCTTACTGATTTTAAAGCACATGTAAGGGAATTTGGAGACTGTCTGTGTTTTGGCAAGCTTAATTATCTGTATTCTTAGCTTCATAAATTCATTTATTCATTCTTTCATCAATATTCTAAATAGGCAAAGGTGAGTAAGACATGATTTCTGCCTTCAAGAAATTTATAGTTCAATAAGCGTCTCTTTTTTTAATCTTATTTTTTTCCATTTCCATTTTTCTGGTTGTCATATTACTTAATATAAAAACGTCTAGGTTAGAGCAGTGCTCATAACTATTGTGAAACAATTCTCTGAACACTAGAAAGTCTCCACTGCATAGGTTGAAACTGTGACCCACTTTAGTGTGGAAGCTTATTTCTGTTTGCCTGTCTCTTTCAAGTAATTTTGTGTTTATACTGATAGCACTAGAAACTGAGATGAAGGCCAGGTAAATGTCAGAGGCACAGGACGGAGCCTTGGCATGGCTGTTCCTCTTAGAGTAGAGGTGAACTGCTTGTCGGAAGTCAGTACTGCGGGCAAGGACATCTAATTAAGATTCTGTCACCTGTTAGGATGGGGGCTTGGTGCAAAAATAGGCCTCAGGGCCCCATTTCCATCTCATTCAGTTCAGTTCTACAGCTGGTTATTGAGTGCCTACTGCGGATTTGCTTGCAAAGTAATACCTTAAAGGCTGCAACTACTGACACTTTGGGATAAGACAAGGGAATCATTTGAGGTCAGGGTGTTGGTTTCTAACATTGTCAGATCCAATTTAATTTGATGAACATTGATTGAGTCTCTCGAACTACAACGAGCAAACTATGGCCTACTGGCCAAATCAGGCCTGCCACATGTTTTTTTTTTTTAAAATACAGTTTTACTATTAATAGAAGACAGCCATGTATTTGGCTATGGCTGCTTTTGCACTATAGCAAAAATTGAGTAGTTGTGACAGAGACTGAATAGCCCCACAAAACCTGAAATATTACTGTCTAGCCCCTTGCTGAAATAGTGCGCTGACTCCTACTCCAAAAGGCAACAAACCAAAGTTTACCTTGGTTTTACCATGAAAAGGGATAACAGGAACACTTCCTTTAAAGGAATAATGTGTGTAACGTGCTAAGAGCAGTGCTTGGTCATGGAGAGCGAGGAGTGTGGTAGTGGAGGCATGCTTGGGTCTAGGGAGAACAGAAAGGAGTCAAAGCCAGCTTTACTAAGGAGATAGCAACCAGCCAGAAGTTAAATAATAAGCAGGTATTTCCTAGATAGACAAGCTGTCAGAAAGAATTTCAGGCAGATAAAACAGCAGAGAGGGAGAGAGGCAGAAAGGAGTGAGAGATTGTATGTCCAGAAAACTACAGATAGTTGAGTATTTCTTGAAAATAATGTTCATAGTGGGGAGTGTTACAGTATCAGGCTAAGGTTGTAGATGGGCCCAGATCACCAAAGGCCTTGTTAAATACTTTGTGTGTGTGTGTTTTGTAGGTAATGGGGCGTCAATAAATATTGAAAGAAGAAGTTGGGTAGGGAGAGCTTCTAGGGGACTGGCTCTTTTCTTTTGACCTAAGACATTGTCTGATTTCTTTAATTCAGCAAACATGTATTGACTTCTCTGGACTGGGTATTATGCTGCGTGGTAGAATACAGAGATAAACAAGACATGGTCTCTACTGTAGAGTGACTTAATGTCTAATGGGGGAGAGTGCCACACAACAATCACAGTAAATAATACCTGCTGTAAAAAAGGTATTTATCAAGAGCTCTGAGAGTATGGAGGAGAAAGTTGCTGAGTGCCTGAAGAAGGTGGCTCAATTTTGACATAGATCCTGAAAGAAAGCTATCGACTTCCCATACTGTGAGGGTGACTGGCCAATCCAGGCAGAGTAGAACCTGAGTGAAGGCTGGTCCGATGGTAGTGGGTTATCAGAATTTATTAACATTAGTGTCACTAAAGTTGGTGTTCAACCCCCCACTGCTAAATTTGACTGGCTTTAAAAAAGAGAAAAAAAAAAAAAAAGAACCTGAGTGAAGACATATAGACACAAGGAGTAGAGTATTGGGGAACATGTGCCAAGAGGTCTTGTGTGTAGTATGAGTTAGACAACAAAAAGACTGCCGAAAGGGATGTCAATTAGGAGACTATTGCTCAAATCTACACCAAATAGCAAAAGCCTTAGGCAGGGGATTGTTGGTGGATGGCTCAACTGGTAGGTTCTCAGCACTGTAAAGGAGAATTCAATTGGAACTGGCAATTGCCTGTCTAGGAAGGAAGAAAGGGAGGGAGAGGTAGGAAAGAAGAAAAATAGAAGGTAAGTCCAAGGTATGGATAACTGGGAAAGTTAGGAAATTATAGTTTGGGAAATGATTCTGGGGCAAGATGATGAGTTCATTTATATCTATGTATTTATCTATCTATCTGTCCATCTGTGTATCTGTTACTGAGTTTGTCTGGTGTGGTGGCAAGGTATCTAAACAAAGATGTAAAACAAGTAAAGATCCAAATGACATAGTAATTAGATTTGGGAGTTATTGGTAAGGAGCGGAGGAAGTCTTACTAGACATTGAAAACATTCACTGTCAAACGATCTTCTTAAAACAGTCTTTTTATGGTGTCACTTCTTAGTTCAGAAACCTTCAGAGGCTCACCTAATTGTCCAAACTTATTAACACGTTAAGCTCCTTCTCAGTTCGGCCTTAAGTCTATTCTGTCCTATCTCCCTTTCCAGCCCATACATGCCACATGGGCAGTGTTGCCTTGGTTGGACTGACTGTTCCATTTACTAAGTGGAAGCTTGGTCTTGCCTCTTGTGGGGAGTTGGCTCTGTGGTTAGTGAGTGCACCAGAGCAGGCTTCTGGGAGTTTAAAGAAGAGAAGGGCGGCAGTGGGCAGATGAGACATGTTCTTTATTGTTGGGGGAATGTAGCTGCGTGGAGAGAGTGGCTGAGAGCATGGTAAGGCTTATATATGGCTCAGAATAATAGCGGCAACATGCCATGGGAAAGCGTGATCACAGGAGTTCACCTAGGAGATAACACCTTGGTTACATAACCGTGCTAACTCATGCCTCCCCGGAAGGCCAACGGAAGACACGCTGGCAATTATTTTAGTTTGGCCTAAAAAGCTATTGCCTATACAAATGAATTTCCCTTACACCTCTGGAATTTTAATCATAAACACTACTGCCCTTTTCTGACTAGATTTCTCTCTTTTCTGAAATTTAATTTCTACCTATTTTAAAAACTCAATATAATCCTTATCTTTTCTTTATACTTCTTAACCCACAACCTATTCTCTTTCTCTGTATCCATAGTCCTTTCTTTCTGCATCTGCCTATCTTTCCTCCCCTTCATCCTTTAACATTTTTTGGAATAAGTTAATTTCCCAAAATATCCTAGAAAATACAAAGGATAATGTATTGTGATATGTATATATTTAAGTTTTTTCCCCTGAATAATGAATTCATTGTTTTTGTAAAAATGATACATGCTTCATCTTACCTCTTTATCTAAAATAACTGTTCTATAGCCCTATGTGCATAACTTTCAATAATTTACTTATGCTTTGTTTGCACTAAATGAATCTATGGTAAATGAATGAATCTACTTTGTCATTGTATTGTCCTCAAAAAATTCCCTTTTTCTGGTATTGGAATAAATAAGATTTTTTAAAAAAAACTGTGAGCATAAATTCTGGAATCTCCTAGATTAATGTCATTTGATGAATGTGGCACTATACTTCAGTTGCATTAGTGGAGGCAAAGGTGACAAATACTCCCAGCAGAGGACTCTGGAGGGTGCTACCACCCCTTTATTCCAGGTGCTTACACTTTAACATGCTTAATTTTGACTAGAACTAATTTTCCCATCATGGACATCCATGCCTTTCTCAAAAGGACGTAGATTCCTTATGCTCTCTTTTTGCTAAAATTACTTTATTTACCTGAATATGATTATGAGTTGTGAGATGTTGACCTTGAGGTGACAGTGTAGGAAGAGATAGTTACAATCAAACAGCGGCTTGTAGCTTTTCCTAAACCAGCCAGTCAGACTCCTATAGGCCCATGTGAAATTGTTATTTTCTCTTTACAAATTTCTAATAATTACATTCAGAAATGCTCAGAGGCCATTAAAATTAAACATACACACACAAAACAAAATCCTCAAATCCTTTAGATGTTGTTTAGAATGGCTACAAAGCATTACTGGGAACTGGCTAGGAATAGTTTAAGGATTATTTGCCAGGCCTCGCCCACAGGTAGAAATTGTTTGAGTGTATGGCTTAGTGATCTGGGATCCTGGAGGGTCAGGGGCTAGCCAGAGCTGGGAGGAGTGTTTCCCAAGACGTGACCCAAGAGGAAAATGTGAAGCTGTGGTCAGAGCCTTCACATGTGAGTCTGGGACACACACTGGAGAATGGAGGAGTCCAAGAGGAACTAAATGGAAAACTAAGGTAGAGAATGGGTCAAGTGGTTTGGATTCTAGTTTTAAAAAGGGGGACTTTATTGGGAACATTTCTTTTTTCTTTCTTTCTTTCTTTCTTTTTTTTTTTATTCCAGGGTATTGTGAGGGTACAAACATTATAGTTACACTTTATGTCTTTGCCTCACCCAAGTGTGGGTTAAAGGCATGCCCTTCCCCCCACTTAGTGCCCCCCATCCCCCTAATCCCTAGAGAGTATTTCTGCCATGTGATCAACCTAGTGTTGATCAGTTAGTACCAATTTGATGGCGAGTACAAGTGGATCCTGTTCTTCTGCTCTTGTGGTGCCTCGCTTTGGATAATGGGCTTAAGTTTAATCCAGGAAAGTGTAAGAGGTGCTAGATCACTGTCATTTCTTATGATTGAGTAATATTCCATTGTAAACATATACCAAATTTTAATAATCCACTCATGGATTGACGGGCACTTGGGTTGTTTCCACATCCTTGCAATAGTGAATTGTGCTGCCATAAACATTCGGGTGCAAATGCCTTTATTGTAGAATGTTTTGTGCTATTTTAGGTAGATGCCTAATAGTGCTATTGCTGGATCGAATGGTATTTCTATTTTTAGCTCTCTGAGGTATCTCCAAATTCTTTTCCACAGAGGTTGCACTAATTTGCAGTCCCACCAGCAGTGTAAGAGTGTTCCCGACTCTCCACATCCTTGTCAGCATTTGATGTTTTGGGATTTTTTGATAGAGGCCAATCTCACCAGGGTTAGGTGATATCTCATTGTGGTTTTGATTTGCATTTCTCTAATGATTAGAGATGTTGAGCATTTTTTTATATGTTTGCTGGCCATTCTTCTGTCTTCTTTTGAAAAGTTTCTGTTCATTTCCTTTGCCCATTTGTTGATGGGGTTGTTTGATTTTTTCTTGTTGATTTTTTGAGTTCTAGATAGATTCTGGTTATCAGCCGTTTATCAGATGTGTAGAGAACAAATATTTTTTCCCATTCTGTGGGCTGTCTATTCACTCTAGTGATAGTTTCCTTGGCAGTGCAGAAGGTTTTTAATTTGATTAGATCCCGCTTATTTATTTTTGTTGCTGCAGCAATTGCTTTGGGGTTCTTCTTCAAGAATTCCTTGCCTAGTGCCGGGCGCGGTGGCTCACGCCTGTAATCCTAGCACTCTGGGAGGCCGAGGCGGGCGGATCATCCTGAGCTCAGGAGTTCGAGACCAGCCTGAGCAAGAGCGAGACCCCGTCTCTACCAAAAATAGAAAGAAATTAATTGGACAGCTGAAAATATATATAGAAAAAAAAATTAGCCAGGCATGGTGGCGCATGCCTGTAGTCCCAGCTACTCGGGAGGCTGAGGCACTAGGATTGCTTGAGCCCAGGAGTTTGAGGTTGCTGTGAGCTAGGCTGACGTCACGGCACTCGCCCCAGGCCAGAGAGTGAGACTCTGTCTCAAAAAAAAAAAAAAGAATTCCTTGCCTAGACCAATGTCTGAAAGGGTCTTCCCAACATCTTCATTTAGAATTCTTAAGGTTTCATGCCTTAGGTTTAAGTCTGTTATCCATCTTGAATTGATTTTTGTGAGAGGTGAGAGGTGGGGGTCCAGTTTCAATCTTCTTCTACATGTGGCTATCCAGTTTTCTCAGCACTATTTATTGAAAAGAGATTCTTTTCCCCAGTGTGTGTTTTTGTCAGCTTTGTCAAAGATTAGATTACCATATGCGGATGGTTTCATCTCTGGATTCTCGGTCCTGTTCCAGAGGTCAATGCAATCCCTATCAAAATCCCATTATCATTCCTCACAGAACTGGAAAAAATAATTCTATGCTTTGTATAGAACCAGAAAAGACCTCGTATAGCCAAAGCAATCTTAAGTAAAAAGAACAAACTGGGAGGTATCAGTCTACCAGACTTTAAGCTGAACTACCAGGCTATAGTAACTAAAACAGCTTGGTACTGGCACAAGAACGGGAACATTTCTTTTGAGAGTGCCCAGACTGTGCTCTGGATTGGGGTGGCCCCTCTGCTTAGTTGCACTGTACTGGGCTGGACAAAAATGTCATCATTTTGTTTATCAACTTTGCTTGTGACCAAGTGCTGACAAAGTGCTAGCCAGTTGCTGACTTATTTGTTTGGATCCTGTGATTTCCAAAGTTATGTGATAATCATAGCTTTTGATAAAGTACAGGACACTGGTATAGATTGCTCTTTAGGAAGAAATCTAGAGTCAACGGTAAAAAAATAAAAACAAAATGACTTGTTATTTTCTTTATGATTCACATATTACTCTTCACACACATCATCTAATTTTAATGGTTATTTTCATTTCACACATGAGGAAACTCAGATGAGAGGGTTTAGTGATTTGTCAAGACCACATCACTAGTATGAGCTAGAGCCAGACCCCAAATCCTAGTCTTCTGACTTAATCCAATACTTTTTTCTGCCATTACTTTTTTAAAAAAAATCTTGGCATACTTATAAACTGGCCTTAGTAATCCTGTATCAAGTAAAGAAGATGATATCTATCTAATTCTGATTTTGCTTGGCTCTGATTTTTTCTTTAGACTAAAGAGTGATGATGAAGCTAGGTTACATTGTGGACAGAGTTTCCTTTTGGCTATTTCTCATTCTCGTGCTTTGGCCTTAAAAGAGGTAAGACCCTGTGGAATCCAGAAGCTTGCTTTATTACGGAACAACTAAACTTGGCCATAATGTGCATGAGCTGTTGTGTTATAGAAGAGCCCCGAGAAGTGCTATGGAATTTTCACATTTGATAAAAATGCGCTTCTCATGATTATCTCAGTTAAATCTAAGAAAAATTGTTTGTTTTTATCTAATGGAAAAGTATGAAGGTACCCTACAAAATAAAACGTATCAGTTCAGTAATTTAAATTTCCAACTACATGTTCTCAGATATTAAGGAAAATGACTTTAAAATAGCTTGTAAGATATCAGCAGGTTCTATGATCTCAACAGGTTCAGTCGTTCTTGTAAGAATTTTGGAAGAAAAGTTTTCTATAAAAGCTAGAAGAAACTCCAGAGAAAATTATAGCCCTTTGTAGAGTTTACAGATATTGGTTGAGCAGAAATCCTTAAAATCTGCAGGATGGACTTCTAACGATAAAGCCAAATAAAATTGGTCCCTTCGTTTTGTCTATTGTTTTCATTTTTTCAAGATGAAATAAATTAATAGATTGTTATGAAACAAATTATAAAAGAACAAATCAAATAACAGCTATTTTTGTTATGCATAAAAGATATTATGCTTTAAGTTGTTTTGGAAGTCAAGTCTGGGGAAAATTTGCTTTCATTTAATTGTTTTTCCTTTCCCTCTCTGCCTGGTCTCTTCTTTTTGCCCCTCGGTTTCTATTGACTTCTCAGCTTTCTGGCCACAGAGAGCAGGTTCATCCAGGAGTAAAGGTCCCTGCCTTGTTTTCTAGGGAGAAATGGTGTGAACTGTTATCTCAGATAACCTGAGAATGGTGCCTCTTTCCTGGATTTTCCACTTCCTCTTTCAGATGTGTGCATGATATACCCTATTCTTTGGTTCACTTCCCCTCTTTAGAACTAGAAATGACTGCGAACATAACTTATTAAGTATGATTTTTAAAGACATAGCATCTTAAAACCTTTAGGTTCTGTGGGAATAGCCCAGGACCAGTGTGTAGGAATCACACACTGATGTGCGTTGATGTGTGTTGTGTATTGGTTAGTATCTAAGCCGCTGGTGAGTAGCTCAGCCCTCACAGTCTGCCTCTTATCCACAAGGCTAATGGCGGCCATGGTTGTGGCTCCTGAGGCCAGTAGGTAAGTAACGACGTACATGAGCTGCAGTGGCACCAGATGCCCCTACATAGGCCTTCAAAGCATAAAAAATATGTCTGTCATCATTCTTAGTATATTTATTTGCCTGTTCCTCCTGTATGAGCCTGGTTCCTGACCCTGCCAGCTATCTTCTTCACCCCAGCTGCCTTGGCATCACTGGCCCCCTTGAGCTCCTCAGCTCTGACCACCACATTGGTCCCGCCCTGCCAACCTCCTTGGCTCTGACCCTGCAGTTTTTTATTTGCATGTAAGAATTAGACAGATATACTGTGATCTCTTTGTATGTTGCAGATTTCTCTCGCACTGGCATTTTTTTCTGCACTTGTTCTGGGGAAAGCCTTCTTAGTCCTGGTTGCTTGTCACTTTCTTCCCTGTCTTGTAGAGTTCAGTCTCTTTTCGGGAGCTTGTCACTCTAATATCTAGGGCGTGGTCCAAGAAAACATCTCCTCTGTTTGATATTAGTTGTTAACTTCCCAGCCTTCTTTCTTTTTCAAAGTGCTTAGCTTCAGGTGGAAGAAAGTTTCTTAATAAGAACTTCAAATTGGAAATTGTATACCACTTCCTACCCACTGTGCAATTTGTTTCCATGTGAGTCAGCAGAATTGTGTAACTGTCAATGGATCTAGTGGCTTTTAGTAGGTTATTGCCAAATATCAATAGCAATAACAACAAAAATAATGATCCATTGTATCGTACAGCAGTTTTAACCATATGAGATCTCATTTAATCGTCATTCGTGCTGTAGGTTTCAGATGAAAATATGACAGGTTAGCTCTCATTCAGGGCAGAGATGTTACAGAGTTTTTAATAAGAAGTTGAGGAAGATGGTTTCTCCTTTTGTCTTTAGGAAGGATTAGAGTGGGAAAGACTGCAAAGATTGATGCCCTTAGTCCATTAGGAGCTCTCTAATGTTGGGAAACATTTATTCTGTCAATGGACATTCTGTCACTGTTCCATCAGTGGAACAGCAAAAAACAAACCAGGGACCACCTACATAGGAGAGTAATATAATTGAGTCCTTTAATGAGAAGTTACAAAATGTTCTAAGAAGAAGGAATATAAAATTCTCCTTAATTAACACAGGAAATGACAAGATATTTGCCTCATTTCTGTATTTTAGTCTTCTAAGGGAAAGAGGGCAGAGAGGATGAAGATCAAAAGGGAAAGAAAAGGGGAAAAAGAATCTGATAAAGGGAGAGCATTCTTATGAAAAAGCACATAAACACAAATATAGAAAAACCACAAACAAACTCACACCTGTGTGCTTTCACTTCCCACCCTGGCCCCTGAAGAGCCACGTAAACATATTTGTAATCATGGAGTGCTGTGAAATAGCAGCATCCTCATTTATCCTTCCAGGATGTTGCCAGTTGTGTTATACACACCTTGAGAATAGGAACATCTCATTAGAAACATTTTTATCTTCTAAATGCTACACTGCATTTTAGAAAGTTCAGGTATGGTGTAGGTGTGTTGTCTTTCAATACTTGCCATGAGGAAATTCAGAGGAGGGCCACATTTAGCACGTGAATCAGAGCTCCCTCACTTTCAGTCACCCCTGGTCCAGGGCCCAGGTCACTCTTCCTGGTCTGGTCCAGTGCATGCCTTTCCAGAGCAAACTTGGGACACCAGCCTCTGTAATTTCGTTGGGTCTTTTTACATGGCAGATAACACAGCTTCAACACTTGCTTAAACTGTTGCTATGATCTGTTCAACTACTACTTTTTCCTCAAATTGGGGGACAAATGATTAATATAAGTAAATAGAAATAGATTTTTATTCCTTTGTTCAACAAACACTTAATTGAGGGCCACCTATTTAAGCACTGTTGTAAGACCTGTGCATTAGCAATCACTAAAGCCAGCATAATTTTTGCTCTTATTTAATTTAGCTTTTTGGGGGAAAACAAAAATAAAATCATTACTAAAGTGTTCTGATAGAAATATACTATTTATTTCACAGACAAGTAGTGAAATATTTTCATCCTTTTTTATTCCCTTACATTTTTTTTCCACATAATTCAATTAATAGAAGAAAGCTAAGATAAGAACTCATCCCCTTTTAGGTAAAAATACCAGGGCAGGCCGGCTCTAGGCAAGTGTGACCATTGTTTCCCATAGTCCTTTCAGCTCTGCATTGACCAAGATCCAACTTTCTAGGATCCTCTTCAAATGATTTGAGATTGTTTCCTCTTTTTACTTTTTCCAAGAACAAAGTTTGAGGGAAGTTCCAGGAAATTAGTGGGAAGTATTAATAGTTGCCTCGAGAAGGAGAGGGAGACACAAAAATCTGGCTTATCCAGGGGGCAGCTTTGGATTCTTCTCTTGCTGATGATGGGATGGGACCATTAGGTTCTAAGGGTGCTGTAAAGATGAAGAGGACACAGTCCCTGCCTTCCTAAAGCAGTGTATGACAACTATAATTAGGAAGGAACACAAAGTAATTAAAGAGGTGTGCAGAGGTCGGGGGGTGGGGAATGGATACCTCTGACTGTCATGCTCTTGGAGAGCTTCATGAAAGAGGTGGCATCCAGGCTGATACTGAAAGAGATGTGGGGATTGCAGATCATTCTGGGTAGGATGCTGGTGCTGGGCCTTCACTCAGGGACCGTCCATGCTGCCAGTGAACAGGCAACAGTGGAGTAAGGCATCTCAAGTCCAGGGTAGTGGAGGGTGGCCCAACCACACCACAAGAAGTGGGAAGAGATTGACTGCATTCAGGGGGCTCTTAATGCGTCTTGATCAGTTTGAATGTGGGGCATTCATTTGTTGGACAATGGACAAATATGCTAAATTTAAATGCAATGAAATATTCAAGAATGCTACAATCAAAATGGTGATTCGAGAAGCTTATTGTGGCAGCTGCGTACAGGTTGATTAGAGGTTAGAGGGAGACCAGTTGGAAGGTAGTGCAATTGTTCAGACATGGGGTGATAAGAATCTAAACTAGGAAGGTGGAATGTAGAATGAAAGGAAGGGAGGGATGGGTTTTGTCTTGTATTGTGAATCATCCTGGAGTTATTCGCAGGAGCTTAGTATATTGTCAGAGTGTAAAATGCAGGTGAGAGTGATTACAGTGTGAGCAAGGCAACAGTTTCAAGATCAGAGGGGTAAAAACAGATAGTGGTGGCTTTTGCAACTTTGGAAATCTGAGAAAGAGAAGCCATAAATATGTGGGATGCTGTTACCCTTCATAAACAAAATGGCATTATTCTTTGGATTTAAAAATATTTACAAATGCCTCTTGGAATGTTGTTTTCCATGGATTAATGTGATTTTTGTTGAAAGTGCATATATTAAATATATTTTTTCAACAGTGGTTTTGCTTTACAAAGCAGGTAAAGATTATTTTCCCTTTAAATGTAAAATGTTAATTTAATTTAATCTTTGCAGCATGGGAATGGGATACTAATGTGGCTGAAACCAGCATTTTATTTTTTGTGGGTTTGACCATTTCAAAAACTTTACATTTATGAAAAATATTATTACTAGGAAAAGAAATTTGAAATGACACTTCAATTTCAGTGAGGATTGTGTAGTGTTTTTCCATTATACTGCTCAAATACTCCAAAGAGTCTATGCCTCAGAGCAGGGACTTATAACTCTGCTGCATAGGAAAACAGAGGACTCCGGAGTGGATTCTGAAGTGGTTTTCCCCATCTACATCTGGATTGCTGTCCTTGGAAACAAACTCTTGGTTTAGTCCAGTGGAGCATTCTGTTTTGTTGAGAAATTGGCCAGTAGCATATGGTTACGTGATTGTACACAGGCAGCTAAAGCCACACGTGCTTTTAATCCCTCACCCAAAAGTGCAAATGTATTTTGGAGTATGGATCTTCGAAAGATTAATTATACACTTACACGATAAAGATTTCCGATTCTCTCAGACCAGTATATTTATTTTGTTTTGATTAATTATGCTGGAATGAAGTCTTCATCTAAGCTAAGTCTGATTCCCTAAATTTTTATCACTTTTTAGCTTGTTAGTTAAAAACCAATGCTCTGCATTATTCCATATTCTTAAACCTTTACATAGTGTGGTGATAATAGGCTACATGGAGAACTCAGTGCATTGAGAATGAAGGACATGCTGGTCCAGCTCTCCCTTGCATTCATCAGACTGACTTCCAGAACTGCATTCAGTCTTGGGAACTGCCCTTTAAGAAGGGCACACACAGGCTAAAGTGCAGTCAGAGGAATAAATACGTGAAGGAGACTTGAAATCCAATCATATAAGGGAAGCTAGATGGTTGGTCTGGAGAGGAGAAGACTCAAAAGCTAACAGAGTTGTTGTATTTCACTGCTGCGGGGGGTAGGTGCCAGGTGCCATAGTCATGGCTACCTAGCAGAGGGCTCCTTTCCCATCCAGAGGAACTCTGCTGTGTGCATGCTAGTGACAGGGAGAGCCTTGCCTTCTGTGGTGGAAGCTGAGGGGTTAGATTTGCCTCTCTCAGGTCACTTGACACCCATATGTGAGCAAGGGTGCTAGGCTCCTCCTGGCATCTGGCATGTGTTTATGTCTGGGTCTTTAAGTCTAACAGGCACAGGTCAGTTGATAAAGTAACTAGAATCTAATGTCACATCCAGACTGCTCTTGTGGAGTGACATTGGCAGTGTTCCTCGCCGCCTGCTTCCCTTGGCTTCTGGCCACTTCCCACCTGGTTTTCCCACATTCTCATAGGCAATAGGAACATCTAATCCTGATATATTTTGTGAGCTCCCTAATATCCTCAAAATAAATTCCTTTTTTGATTAAGTTAGTTGGCGTAGGTTTCTGTTGTTTACAACAAGAATGCTGACTGATATAATTGCTAAAACTCTCTAATAGTTTCTTTCTTCTAGCTGGAATTCTTTTTTTTTAAACTAGTGAATTTTTCTTTTTTATTTTTAGTTGACACATAATAATTGTACATGTTTATGGGGTGGGGTACAGGGTGATATTTTGATACATGTTTACAAATGTGTATTGATCAAATCAGGGTAATTAGGATATACATCACCTCAAACATCTTATCATTCAAAATCCTCTCTTATGGCTTTTTTTTTTTGAGACAAGGTCTTGCTCTATCACATGGGCTAAAGTGCAGTGGTGCACTCATAGCTCACAGCAACCTCAAAGTCCTGGTCTCAAGCAATTCTCCTGTCTCGGCCTCCCAAGTAGCTGGGACTACAGGTGTGTGCCACCACGCCTGGCCAATTTTTGTATTGTTAGTAGGGATGGGATCTTGCTTTTGCTCAGGCTGGCCTCAAGTGATCCTCCCACCTTGGCTCCCCAAAGTGCTAGGTATACAGGCTTGAGCCACAGTGCCCAGCCCTCTTGTAGTTTTTGAACATTTACAATAAATTATTGTTAACTATATTCACCCTACCGGGATATAGAGCATTAGAACTTATTCCCACTGTCTAGCTACAATTTTGTATCCATTAACCAACCTCTCTCTATCCTACCCTTCTCAGCCTCTAATAATCATAATTCTACTCTCTACTCCTATGAGCTCCATTTTTTTTATCTCCTACATATGAGTGACAACATTCAGTATTTATCTTTCCATGCCTGACTTATTTCACATAACATAATGTCTTCTAGGTTTATCCATGTTTATTGCTAATGACAGGATTTCATTCTTTTTTATTGCTGAATAGTGTTCCATTGTGTGTGTGTGTGTGTGTGTGTGTATACCACATTTTCTTTACCCATTCATGCTGATGGGCATTTAGGCCAGTTGATTCCAGATTTTAGCTACTATGAATAGTGAGGCAATAAACATGAGGGTGCAGATATCATTTCAATATACTGATTTCCTTTCCTTTGGATGAATACTCAGTTGTGGGACTGTTGAATCATATGGTAGTTCTATTTTTAGAAGCATTTCCCCTATGTTCTCTTTTAGCAGTTCTATAGTTTTGGGTCTTCCATTTAAGCCTTTAATACATTTTGAATTGATTTTTATATATGGTGAGAGATGGGATCTAGTTTCATTCTTCTGCATAGGGATATCCAGTTTTCCCAGCACCATTTATTGAAGAGGATATCCTTAATCTGACTGGAATTCTTAACAGGATCCAATGATAGCTTTATGGACTCTGTGTGTCCATTGTACTATGTAAAATAGTTTGGATATTTGTGCATTCACATGGGGCAGAGGTCCATGGCTTTTATTTAATTCTCAAAAGGTTCTATAACCCTAAAAAAGCTAAGAACCACTTATCTATAGGATACAATTTAAACGCCTTAGCATGACATACAAGGACCTCATGATATGTCCTCTGCCTACCACTTCAATTTTCTCTTCCATTGTGTTCCCTGCTGCTTCTGTTTCTTCATCCTCTTTTCATGCTCCAGTCAGTCACATCGAAGTACTATGAGTTCTCTAAAAGCTCTTCATGTTTTTCAATGTCTACGTCTTTGCTCCTGATGTTCTTTCTGCCTTAAGAACTATTGTTGACTGTTGCTAGATGGCCATCTTACTCGGTGCTTTTGGCATTGCTTTTAGTAGAAGATGAGGTAATAAAGAGCAGGCCACTAGCTCATGCATGCAGAATTTAAAATTCAATCAGTGGGGCTCTTTCAGGGATTGAATAGGCAGGTCCTTCATCTACTGTTGACCTGCTGCCCTCCGAGATTTTATGAGGAAAACGGTGCCCAGTGTGCTTAGTCTGTTAAAGGCTTTTCCTCATTTCCTACCAAAGATACAACAAGATAACCAATTATTTGTGACCTAATTTAGATTCCTTGATTAGAGGTGTGTTCTGATCATAAGCTATAGAGCCATCATTTTAAGTTAGAAGTTAAGGCACCTCTCTGTTACAAAGAAAATAAACAACAGCTAATTTTAACTGGTTATGATGATCTATTTTGTATTCTCCATCCCTTTTATTTGAAACACATTTTGTTTGTTTTAGAAATCTCTTTACTCTCACATCTGTGAAGCAAAATACAATATAAACAATTCTCAGTCATCTGTGATAATGGGTTTTAGGGTACGCTTTGGATACTGGAGTTTACTAATTGTCTCCAAACCTTGTTTTAGCAAACTTTCCTCACTTTTTGGTGAAGATGCTAGTGAGTATAAATTGCCAAAGTAGTAAGTCTTCTCTATATCCCCATTGTATTTGTCCCACAACTGTTTATTTAGCCTACTTACAGTGCAATCTTGTTACGAAGACAAGGAACTGAATAATTTCTTCAGCAAACATGTATTGAACCTCTACTAAATGCCAGATTCTATTTTAGCTACTGGAGATACCGTGGTGAAGAAATTAGACAAAGCCCTGGCTGTCCTGCAGCTGACCTTCTAGTGGTGGGATATAACCACAAACCAATGAACAAATGAACACACATGAAAATACTGGATGGTGATGTGTTGGGAGGATAAAATAGGATAGAGAGAATGTGTATGTGTGTGGGCTACTCTAGATTGGAATGGAGGGGAGGTCTCCTTGAAGCTGTGGTATCTAAGACTTGAATGATGAGAAGGGGCCAGCCATGTGAAGATCATGGGGAAGAGCATTTCAGGCCAACAAAACAGCTACTGCAATGGGCCCATGGCAAGAGCCTGTGTGGTGTGCTGGAGGCACAGCAAAGAGGCCAGTGTGGCTGGGAAAGGGGTAGGTGACAAGCAGGAAAGTTTAGAGCTAGCAAATAGAATTTATTATACAAGTAAAAGTTATTCAACAATAAAATGAAATATTTATTTTGCAGTTTAAATGTATATGGCCATGAACATTTGTATTTCAGAATCTGTGCCATGATTTCAGGATTAGATTCAGTAATTATTTAACATAAAAGATTCACATTGGAGAAAACCAAAGTCTGTGTGATAGATCCTGCTTTCAAGACTTGGATTTCCCATGGATAGGATAGGCCATTAGTACCATTGTAGGAAAATAGCATCTAGTGTTATATTCTTTTTTTTTTTTTTTTTTTTTTGAGACAGAGTCTCACTCTCTTGCCTGGGGCGAGTGCCGTGGCATCAGCCTAGCTCACAGCAACCTCAAACTCCTGGACTCAAGCAATCCTACTGTCTCAGCCTCCCGAGTAGCTGGGACCATAGGCATGCACCACCATGCCCGGCTAATTTTTTCTATATATATTTTTAGCTGTCCAATTAATTTCTTTCTATTTTTGGTAGAGACGGGGTCTCGCTCTTGCTCAGGTTGGTCTCGAACTCCTGAGCTCAGAAGGATCCGCCCGCCTCGGCCTCCCAGAGTGCTAGGATTACAGGCGTGAGCCACCGCGCCCGGCCTAGTGTTATATTCTTAAATTGAATTTGCTTTGGAAGTAATCATGCATGCAACGAACATAGTAAGAAACAGCTTCCTTCATCCTTTCATGTAATAATTTCTCTCAAGGATTACAAGAGCTTATAGACATATGGAACATCCAGTTATAAAGTTAACTGGACAGGGAAGAAAGCTATTATGGATAAAGCTTCAGATTTTCTGGTATCTGTACAACAGAGACCTGATGAGTTGCCAGCACATGACAAGCCAGAACCCTGGATCCAGAGAGTGTTTGTGATATACAGCCAACACAGAACTGCTTCCCCTCCCAGAGGGTGATCTCCAAATATGTTGTGGCCTTTGGCAAGATTTTTATACCACAATTGAAAACAGATGCCCTTTCTGCCCTGTCCCTTGTTGTCTGAGTTACTACCGTTCAGGAGGTTGTGAGCCATGGCAATCTCTCACGCACCTTCAGAATTCCCAGCGAGTCCTCATTAGACGTTCCTATTCAGAAGTCTTGCAGTGAAACACTTCCTCTGCAGGAAGAGAACAGACACAGGAAGGTACCAGGACAGTGAAGGTCTGGTAATCTAATCAGTGTATTCTGGATGTTTCTTGTTATAAATCCAAACACCAGCCTTAGGTTTAATAGAAAACATCTCTCTGGACAGTTTCTATTTTAGAATAGGTAATCCTAAAAGAAAATATTTAATCCTGAAAGAGTATGTAATCCTAAAGGAAAATCAAAGTGTGCTCTCCCTAATGGACTATATTCAGTTTTATTACAGCGTATCGCCCTACAATGAGCTTGGATATGATATTGAGCACCCAGAGTATCCAAAAATTACTAAATTCTTGATTAAAATAGAGTTATTAGACATAACAACTGAATATAATGTATGTAATTTGTTTGGATCTTGGTATAAACCAATTTAAACTGGTGGACAACTGAATAAATTTAAATAGGGACTGGGTAGAGACAATATTAAGAAACCATTGATAATTTTGTCAGGTATGATAATGCTATAGTGATTATGTAAGAAAATATTCCTATTTTATAGAGATGCACATTCAAATATGTAAGGAGGAAATATGTAAATCAACTATATTTTATTTAAAAATATTTTAGCAAGATACAAGTAGATCTACCATTTGATCCAGCAGTCCCATTACTGGGCATCTACCCAAAAGAACAAAAGTCATTCTATAAAAAAGACACTTGCACTTGAATGTTTATAGCAGCACAATTCACAATTGCAAAGATGTGGAAACAACCCAAGTGCCCATCAATACATGAGTGGATTAATAAAATGTGGCATATGTATACCATGGAGTACTATTTAGCTATAAGAAACAATGGTGATCTAGCACCTCTTGTATTTTCCTGGATAGAGCTGGAACCCATTCTACTAAATGAAGTATCCCAAGAATGGAAAAATAAGCACCACATGTACTCACCAGCAAATTGGTTTCACTGATCAACACCTAATTGCACATATAGGAATAACATTTATTGGGTGCCAGGCAGGTGGGAGTGGGGAGGAGGTGATGGGTATATGCATACATAATGAGTGCAATGCGCACCGTCTGGGGGAATGGACACGCTTGAAGCTCTGACTTGGGGGGGAGGGGGGTAAGGGCAATATACGTAACTTAAACATCTGTACCCCCATAATACGCTGAAATAAAAAAAAATACTTTAGCAAAATATCAATTAGAAGAAATACGGCAAATGTTAATAATTGTTCAATATAGGTGATGCCTTATGAAGTTTACTATAATAAATTCACCACTGTCTTGTTATATTTAAAATTTTTATTATTCATAGTTAAAAAATCTTTGCACATCAGTTCATAGTACATACAGTGTTTTGTTGGCTTAAATAGTATTGCTTTTTAATTTGATCAGGTCCCATTTATTTATTTTTGTTGTTGCTGTAATTGCCTTTGGGGTCTTCTTCATAAATTCTTTGCCTAGGCCAATGTCTAGAAGAGTGTTTCCAACTTCTTTCTCTAGAATTCTAATAATTTCACTCCTTAGGTTTAGATCTGTGACCCAGCATGAGTTGCTTTTTGTGAGAGGTGAGAGGTGTGGATCCAGATTCAGTCTTCTATATGTGGCTATCCACTTTTCCCAGCACCATTTATTGAATAAAGATTCTTTTCCCCAGTGTATGTTTCTGCACAGCCAAAGAAACTGTCACAAGAGCAAACAGGCAACCCACAGAATGGGAGAAAATTTTCACGTGCTACAAATCCGACAGAGGGCTGATAACCAGAATCTATTTAGAACTCAGAAAAATCAGCAAGAAAAAATCAAACAACCCTATCAAAAAGTAGGCAAAGGACATGAACAGAAACTTTTCAAAAGAAGACAGAATAATGGCCAAAAAACATATGAAAAAATGCTCAACATCTCTAATCATCAGGGAAATGCAAATCAAAACCACAATGAGATATCACCTATCTCCAGTGAGACTGGCCTGTATCAAAAAGACCCAAAACAATAAATGCTGGCATGGATGCGGAGAGGTAGGAACACTCATACACTGCTGGTGGGACTGCAAATTAGTGCAACCTTTGTGGAAAGCAATATGGAGATACCTTAAAGAGATACAAGTAGAACTACCATTTGATCCAGCAATCCCATTACTGGGCATCTACCCAAACGAACAAAAGTCACTCTGTGAAAAAGACATCTGCACTCGAATGTTCATAGCAGCACAATTCACAATTGCAAAGATGTGGAAACAACCGAAATGTCCATCAATACATGAGTGGATTAATAAACTGTGGTATATGTATACCATGGAGTACTATTCAGCTTTAAGAAACAATGATGATATAGCACCTCTTGTATACTCCTGGAAAGTGCTGGAACACATTCTACTAAGCGAGGTATCCCAAGAATGGAAAAACAAGCACCACATGTACTCACCATCAAATTGGTATTAGCTGATCAACATTTAAGTGCACATATAAGAATAACAATTATTAGATGTTGGGCAGGGAGAGGGGGGAGGGGGAGGGGGAAGGAGGGGATGGGCATATGCACAAACAATGAGTGCGATGCGCATCTCTCAGGGAATGGACACACTTGAAGCTTGGACTTGGCGGGGAGGGGGGGCAAGGGCATCATATGTAACCTAATCATCTGCACCCCCATAATATGCTGAAATAAAAAAAAAATAGCATTGCTTTATGATTGCAGTGGATGTTACTTTATTGTGCCTGTTCTGCTGCAGCCATAAATGGCAGTGGATTTGGAATCTAGGTGATTTCTTCATCCATGGTCATCATAGTAAAAATGAAACAATACTCCCCATGCTCTCATTGTGTAACTCCATCTGTGATTATGGGAGGCAAAGTAGTTCAGAAGTAAAACTGAAACATATGGAATTCTAAAGCTGGTATTTTAAACATTTTATTTGAACCTCAAGTTTTAAAAAAGAACAATGTTAAGCTAGAGTTACCAAAGCCATTTTCTTTCCTTTCAAAATGTATATGCCACAACCTGGATTTTATTAACATATATAAAATGATTGGCACCATCTTGGCAACATATACGCCAACCAATTGTCCTTTTTCCTTTCCTGTTCAGAGATTTTGAGGAGTTGCTACTGTTACATCCTCCTGTGCTGTTTCTTCAGACAGTGCGCTTTTATAGATGTTATATGCCCGTATTGGGTATTGGTAAGACTTTTTCCCCTTGGGATATTTTGACATTCAGACCTTAAAATAAATCACATTCCCATTTCAATTGAACTGGCTGATGGAAATAACGCATTCACATTGCAGTGTGGGCTGATTCACATGACCTGGCTACTGATGGAACAAACATGTTGTGTTTTTATTCCCAACTACATTTCACTTGTAACTTCTCTTTTTTCTTTTCATCCACACTTGGTGTCAGTAGTTGCAAATTTAACAGAAAAGGGAATCTTGCTGTCCTCTTTCGTTAGCTTCAACACTGTGTTAAGCTGTGAGTACTGAAACTTCATTTAAATAACAACAACAACAAAGCCCAGATGGAGGTATCTTGATTTTGAACTAGGGTTAAAAGTAAAATCCTAATCATATCATCATTAACTGCAAATACCCGTTGAACTCCTGTCATGTAATCCAAGGTACTGTTGGAGGTGCTATGGGGTGAGAGGTTGAACTGGGGGAATACATGTAACTATCATAGAAGAGAAGACCTGGTGTCTGTCTTCAGCCACTTGCAAACCTTTGCAGAGATGTGGGAAACAATTACTATAGAAAATGGAGCATAAACACCAAATGAGTGCCATGAACTGCAAGTGTGGTACAAATTCAGAGTCAAGAAATTGTTTCCAGCTAAGGCCATCATGGTTTTGTGGATGATTTAAAATTTAACCGAACCTTTAGAAAGAGGTAAAATTTTGACAGGGCAATAAAGGGCAAGAAGCTATCTGTGTGTGGGTCTCATAGTACACCTAGAAGCAATCTGTGTTAGAGTTGCTACAAATAGGCCAGTTTGGCTGAGGGGAAGAGCTCCTATTGGGACTGAGCCTGGTGAATGCAGGAATTTGGATTATGGTAAACACTGGGGAAATAGTAAAGGTTTGGGGTAGTAATGTGAGTAAGGCTGTGCTTTAGGAGCTCAATCTGGCAGTGTTGACTGAAAGGTAGGTTGCAGGGAGGAGCGACCATGACAGGGATATCAATTAGGAAATCACTACAAAATAGCCCAGGTGGAAGAAAGAGAATCAAAGTGTAAATTTGGGTAATGACAATGGGAATAGGAGGGAGAGATGGTTACAAGATGTGTTGGGAAAGAATGGATTACATTTGATGACTCAGTATAGGTCCTCTGTGAAAGAGAATAGGGAAATTCACATAACTTTGCAGCATTTCATTGATGCAAGTAGTTAAATGTAAGTTTAATCTGCCTCTTATGACTCAGTTGAGAACCTTTGAAAGAAAACTTAATTCTTCATTATTAATTCATAAGAAATTCAGCCCCACCTTTATAATTATTAAGCTTTTACATGAATAAGACTCAGAGTGTTATCTTAGTCTCTTTGGGCTGCTGTAACAAAAATACCATGAGACTGAGTGGCTTAAACAACAGAAATTTGTTTATCATAGTTCTGGAGGCTGGGAAAGTCCAAGATCAAGGTGCTTGCAGATTCATTACTGGTGAAGGGCCTCTTGCTGATTTACAGTCAGTCGTCTTCTTGTGTCCTCATATGATATAGAGAATAAACTCTAGTCTCTCTTCTTTTAAGGACACTAATCCCTTCATGGGGGCTCCACTCTTGTGACCTCTAAACCTAATTTTCTCCCAAAGGCCTCACCTCCTAATACCATCTCATTAGGGTTTAGGGTTTCAACATACGAATTTTGGAGACACAAACATGTAGTTCATAACAAATGGCTATTGCCTTCCTCTAGCCTTGACTGCCTTTTTTTTTTTTTTTTTTTTTTGTGGAAACAATATCTCTCTATGTTGTTCAGACTGGTCTCAAACTCCTGGCCTCAAGCAATCCTCCCAACTCCCAAAGCTCAGGGATTACGGGGATGAGCCACTGTGGCTGGCCTTTGACTGCCTCTTTATCCATCTCTAAAAGTTAGGAGGATGGAGCTGTGGATAGGGGAAAATGTTAGCTGAAATTTTAATGAGATTTGTTGGTTCATAAGTAGACATGTAAAAGTGTTTCTGAAAAAGTAATCATAGTTTAGAGGAGAGAAACCTGGAGGCAGACCCAAGAGGAGAGAGTCATTAAAAAAAGGCTATCTTGAGGGATGTTCAAGATAGTTGTGGGACAGAGCCAGCTCCAGGTTGCTCTGCAAGGGGGGAGCCAGGGAATAAATCTTCTGACCTGACTCTCGTCCCTCTCATCTCTTACTAATCTTCTCCAGTTCTCTAATCTAGATGACAAGGGAACCCAGTGATGTAGTCCATATAGGTCAGCTTCTGGGGATAGACAGCAGGGTGAAGAAGGGCAGAGAGTAGAACTGAGGGTGCAAACAAAAGATACCAGTCATAGCATCTTCTTTACAAAGTGTAACAGTATGGGGTGGATTCTGAAGGGATATGCTTGGAGGAAGTTATTCACAGAATTATAAAATATTAGAGCTGGAAGGATCCTGAGAAGTAATTCCCAAGCTTGTTTAAGAAATGGGGAAAGAGCCCTATAGATGTAGCAACTTGCATACAGCCAGCTGTCACAGAGCTGTTAAGAAATGATGGACCTTTTGATTTTCAGCCCTCTTTCCACTAGGTCAGGGAATTTTTATTAATTTTCCAAAATTTTCCCAGACCCACCACACCAGATGAGCCACTGTTCAGCATGGGTGAAAATGGTAAGAAGGTTTCAGCTGTTATTCAAGGGAAAGTGCAAGCATTATAAACATAGCCATTAATGCTTGGCCATTGCAGTAGGTCAAGTTTCTGTAAGTGAAATTACAGAGTCTTTGTGGGTAATCTGGAAAATACAGGAATGTGTCAAAAGGAAAATAAAATCACCCATAACAGGACCATAGAGTCCTGTTAACATTTTGGTGCTTTCTTACCAGTTTGTAAAATTAAAATGTATTAAATACATAAATCTATGTATATGCAAAATGCATGTTGATTGTACATATATTAATAGTTTGGTATATTGTTTTTTCACTTGATAATCAACAATTAGCTATGTTGCAAATTGTCTTACAATCTACATTTTAATAGAAGTAATATTTTTAAATGGATATAGCATAATTTCTTAAAAGTCCTCTGTTATTAGACATTTGGGTTGTTTCTTATTTTCTGTTATGATAAATAACGCTACAGTATATATGTAGATATGTATAGAAATGTAAATAAATATTATATACATGCAAAATTATTGTGCTTATTTGTTCCACTAGGATACATTTTAATAAACATAATTGCCACCATAAGGATTTTCAGTGATGCTTTCTGATGGGGCACAGTGGAAAGAACATGGCTCTGGGGCCAGACCTGATCTATTCTGCTTCTGCCACTTTCTGGATATGTGGCCTTAGGCACATCACTTTGTGGTGTTAAACAGGGATCATACGGCCCATCCCCTGGTGCTGTGATGAGAACCACGTGAGGTAGTGCTTTTTAAAGTGTCTGGCATGGAGGGTGTGCTCAATACACGTTACCTCTCCCTTCCTGTGGGATGGATTAGTTTGTACACGTGTATGCACATGTCTGAGTGTGCAGAATGAAGTGAAGAAAATATGCTTACAAGATCTTATTCAGTATCAAGAAAAAACTAAAACTGACTTGCAAGTAGACAAATTTCTACTCTAAAGAATTTTTTTAGTGAAAGACGGACCTATTTAAAGTTTAAGGTATTGATAATGAAGACAGAAATAGAAGTCTTTGAAATCATATGTTTCTTTGTCCTGGCTTATCCAGTAACTATCCCTAAGCTTCTTCCCCATGCCTTTCCTTCCTCAGTGCTCATCTTCAAACTCTATCAGCGGGCAAAGCACGTGTTCAGTGAGGCTGCGCGAGTGCTCCAGTTTAAGAAGATATGTGAAGAAGCACCTGACAACATGGTCCAGCTGCTGGGAGAGCTAATGAACCAGAGCCACACGAGCTGCCGAGACATGTACGAATGCAGCTGCCCTGAGCTGGACCAGCTGGTGGACATCTGTCGGTAGGCTCAGAGTGTAGCATGGTGGGGACCAAGGAGTGCCACGAAAGAATACTGTTTATATTAATGGAAAAAATATGCAACATTTCATAATCTTCCACATGAAAGAAGATCCTTCCCCATTTCCTAAATGAGGGGTCTCCCATGATACAGAGCTGAACTTGTTCCCTCCTAAATATCTGTAGGATAAAAAATTTGCTACCTGGCTCTATGGCTTTATGAGGCTCTGGGTTTGGAGTCAGTTCTTTACAATGTTGTAAGAAAGACTTTTTCCGTCTTTGGATGATTAGGCCTTTTAGGAAGAAGATTTTCTTAGACATGTTAACTTTCTCATGGTATTTTAATTATTACACTGCTGTTCTGCCAAAAACTCCTGTCCAGTGCCCTAATTAACTTTGCCAGTTCTATTCATAAGAAGGGAGAAAACTGAAAGGGGGCCTTAAGCCTGATAGGAGTGTGTGGGGAGGGAGGTTGCTGAAGGAATCACTTGGAGAGCCAACACTGCCTGCCTTCCAGGTTTAGTTTAGGCAATTTGGGGAAATAAGGGCCGAAGAAAGCCCAGGTTATAAATGGTCAGTTGAGACAGACAGGTAAGCAGGGAAACTCTTTCACAAAGCCTGAAAACAACTTTCTTATAATCATGAAAGAATGAGAATAATAGAGTCGTCTCCTTACCCAGGAGGATCTCGGTGACCTTGGGAGAACTGAAAGGGAAATTGGAAGAACTCTCAAATGGCTGGTGCTATTTCACTTTGAGAAGATAATACAGTGCTACATACAATTAGTAATGGAAATACAATTAGCCACTTGGCGCCTGTGGTTCACCTCACTCATTGCCATACTCTCAGCCTAAAAAGTTTAAACCAAGTAGCTCCACTGATCACAAACGGCATGTGTGACCCAACTTGTCAAGAGACTGGAACACAGCATTGATGAGAATCCTTCTGCTAACGTCAGTGTTTGCTCACTAATTGCCAAAAAAACCTTCCCCAGCTTTTTTCATTATAAGTACTCTTTTCTGAAAATATCAAGGGACAGTAAATGGAAGGGACAAATATTGTTCAGTTCTGGAAATAAGAGGAAGTAGAATGATTTGTGCAGAAATCAGGAAGAAACATCTCTGCCCAGAAAGGAGTGGGGTGGTTTGAATCCCACCTGGAAAGCAGTGGAGGGGCATTCTCCTGGAATTCTCTAATGATCTTTCTCTTCCTGGGATGGTCAACCAGCACATGTTCTTGTGGAGCTTACATTCTTGTGGGGAAAGAAAGAAATGACAATTAAAAATAACTTGAGTGGTAGTGATAAGTGCTATAAAAAAATATGAAGGGATAGAGACTGCCAGTATTACATGGCATGGAGAAGAAGGCTGCTCTGAGGAAGCGATATTTGAGCAGAGACCTGAAGGAAGGGAGGAAATGAGAACAGCGAGTGCATAGGCCCTGAGGCGGGGACTTGGCTGTCACATGTAAGGCACAGCAAGAAGCCCAGTATGGCAGAGAGTGTGAAGGAAGGAGAGGATCATAGGTGATGAAGTAAGAGAGGTAGTGGGATCCATACCACCTGGGTCTGTAGGCCATCAGAAGGACTCTGGCTTTGAGAAGAGAAAGGGGGCAGTGGAAGTGCTAAGTGATTCTATACTAGATGTGCCTTGAAAGAAGATTCCAGAGAATTGCTGTGTGGGCAAAAGAAAGGAATCAAGATGTCTCCTGGATTTTTAGCCTGAGAAACTTTCCTCGTTTCTCTAAAAGCCAAATTTTTGGAAGCCACACTTCACAATTTTGAGTCACAGTTATCTTACAGTACCATTTGATATTAGAGCAGAAGGGGCCTTAGAGATTCAAGAAGGCCCTAGGAAGTTAAGTGATTGAACAGGTTCACGTGATGAGTTAGCTGTAAAGCCTGGTTCACAATCCAATGTTTTGGCTACTATCTGCCTCTCTCCCCTGGGGTGATACTGAGATGTGATTACATTCAAACGTGGATCATTCTTTTTCCACCTATTTTCATCTCCTAGCTTTCAAGCTTTATGATGGAGGCTGTGGTTGTCATAGTTTCCAGCATTTGAACATTGAGCCAAGCCATGCTGAGCAAGGAGGCAGTGTGCAGAGAAGGATGAAAATGGGCTGGGAGTTAGGAAGGCTGAGTTCCAGCTCTGCCTGTTTTCATTCTGAGCTCTGTGACTTTGGACTATTGCCTTGCTTTATGATCTCCAGCATCTTTTTCTGTTCTAGCTGTTTGTAGTTCTATACATTTTAAAAATGGGTCCTCATTCTATAAAAAAGACATCTGCACTAGAATGTTTATAGCAGCACAATTCACAGTTGCAAAGATGTGGAAACAACCCAAGTGCCCATCAAAACATGAGTGGATTAATAAAATGTGGTATATGTATACCATGGAGTACTATTCAGCTATAAGAAACAATGGTGATCTAGTACCTCTTGTATTTTCCTGAATAGAGCTGGAACCCATTCTACTAAGTGAAGTATCCTAAGAATGGAAAAATAAGCACCACATGTACTCACCAGCAAATTAGTTTCACTGATCAACACCTAAGTGCACATATAGGAATAACATTTAGGCCAGGCGCAGTGGCTCACGCCTGTAATCCTAGCACTCTGGGAGGCCGAGGCGGGCGGATCATCCTGAGCTCAGGAGTTCGAGACCAGCCTGAGCAAGAGCAAGACCCCGTCTCTACCAAAAATAGAAAGAAATTAATTGGACAGCTAAAAATATGTATAGAAAAAATCAGCCGGGCATGGTGGCGCATGCCTGTAGTCCCAGCTACTTGGGAGGCTGAGGCAGTAGGATTGCCCGAGCCCAGGAGTTTGAGGTTGCTGTGAACTAGGCTGATGCCACGGCACTCACCCCAGGCAACAGAGTGAGACTCTGTCTCGAAAAAAAAAAAAAAAAAAAGGAATAACATTTATTGGGCGTGGGCAGATCAGAGGGGGGAGGAGGGGATGGGTATATACATACAAAAAGAGTGCAGTGCCCACCATCTGGGGGATGGACATGCTTGAAGCTCTGGGGGGGGGGCAAGGGCAATATATGTAACTTAAACATTTGTACCCCCATAATATGCTGGAAAAAAAATGTGGTCCTAGTGAAAGATTTTGTGGCTGTGTCTTTAATGGGCTTGGAAGAACAATTTTTATTCATTATTTCATTTTATTTGTTTTTGGAAATTCCTTTCTTAATGGCAACTAAAGTGTTTCTAACTATATCATTTTCATCTGCTGTATTAATTTTCTGAGAAAAATTGTGTCTGTTATAAGGTGCTCTATTCCTTTTCTATGATTGTTTTTGTTTGGAAAGCCAAGTATTAAAATTATTTTCTACTTATTCTAAAACCATATAGGGCTCAAGTTTTCCATATTGAAAGATTATCTCCTGGCATGTTGAAAATATCGGCCAGAATAGCTGTCTGGTCCTTAATCTTCTTATATAATTAATTTTTCTGTACTGTCACTGTGACCAGCAGATGATATTCTTCAAATATTTCATTTGGTGGCAAGTTACTGAAAGGTCCTATGTGGCAGAGCAACCTCAGAGGGGGGTAACTCGGGGGGAATTAAGTAGATGCAGTCATTGATGTCATTCCTTCCTTCAGTCAATACATATTTTTCACGTGGGTATCTGTGTACCATATAAAATTGTAGTCTAATCTCCACTTTCAAAAGCTGTGGCACTTTCTTCTGTGTGGATGTCTCAGGAACGATAAGGGAAGAAGGAGGGGTTCAGAAGAATGCAGAAGATAGTGGGGTTAAGATAAAGCATGGTTAAAAACTGGGTAAGACGATGGTAGAAGAGTAGCAGGTAGTAAACATGGGGAAGTATTTAAATAAATGAACTGTGGAGACACTCTTAAGCTCTATTTCCTTCTGAAACCTTGTGACTGTCTCACTGGACCAGGCAGAGGCGATGTCGGATGTGCTAGGAAAGGCCCTGGCAAGACCTGGTGTGGACCACTGGTGCCACTAACTCAACCTCTGGTAGAGTATTGCTTTGTTTAAAAACCATCACCACCTCCAGACTTCTCTGCAGGCTGAAAAAAATGTTAACATCAATGGGGAAGCCATGGCTAAGACTGGGCAGCCTGAGCAGGTTGGTTGTCTTCCAGAGACCAGAAGAGGGAGGAGGGAAGCTGAAATGGGTTCAAGAAGGAGCATTGCCGAAAGTAATCTTTAGATTACCTTCCCTGGTCCATTTGTAGCACTTTAAAATTCCTTTAGTGTTTCTGAAGGTCTTCTTGGAAACTATTTGCATGAAAAGACAAATAACTAAGTGGGTGAATGAAGGACCTGAGTGCCCAGAATATCCAAGGTGCTCCATACAAACAAAAATCTTAGCATGATCTGAGCTAGACTGTATTTGAAAGGTGTCTCTAGGTAGTTAGCCTATAGGACAACTTTATGAGCCAACTGGAGAAGAGTGGGGAAAAGAGTAGAAGAGATCACCAATCCTAGCTATTTTTTCAGTTGAGACTTTCATGCTCTTCAAGAGTAAATCAGTTTAGAATCCAAAGAAAGGACAAGGCAGAAGTAAGGAAATTATACTTAAGCAGTTAGGCTTTTCTTTTCTTTTTAAATTAAATTAATGTTAGAATTTCAATTATGTGAAGCAAAGTATAATCATGAAGGAAAAAGATAATGTTTGCTGAATTATAAAGTATCTTTTTTAAATGAACAAAATGTAAATTTGAAGAAATGGCTAAATTTTAAAGTAGAATTTACTGGGGGACACAAAACAATTTTGAAACCAAGTCAATTATATTTGAGACAGCTCATTCGTAATAGGTTCCCTGGTTTTACTAAAGACAAAAGTTAATGCCTTTTATTTTCGTTTTTGACACTTGTTGAAATTATTCATTCCCCAAGCCATTAAGGAATATAAATGACAAATTTTAATGGATCAACTAAGGAAACAAAAGTTAATTTGCTTTGTCTTCCTCAGAAGTCTTCCCACAACTTATTCCATGGCTGGACTGCTCAGCGTCTCGCACCCATTTTCTGGCCAGGTCAGAATGGGGAAGAGTGACGTGCACACCCATAGTTGGATGCTCTTTTCCCTGAGACTGCTAATCTGCATCCCCTGCCAAGGAAAAGGGAGAGAGCCATTTCAGCTGTCCTTAGGGGCTCACTTTTCTTTGGGTGTCTGTATTCTGCTTACGGATACATGTGCCATTTGCTGGACCCAAACCAACTGCTCTTCAATGGCCTTTAGTGGCTTACTTTTCTAAAATCGACTTGTAGACAAATTTTCTTATCCTTTCTCATTTGAACAGTATTTGAAGGCTGTGGTTTCTTGAATCTAAAGTAATCTGAAAATGTTGTTTCTAAGCTGACTGTGAAAATCATAGAAGTTGTGCTGGAAGGTCTGTTTTCTTGACATGCTTACTATTTTTCATAGAGCAGAAGCTAGAAGTACTTCCGGGTAAAGAATACACTACTGATTGCTTATATTTATATATGATATATATTTTAATATTTTAAAACAAATATAATAGTACAGCAGTGATTTATTAAAACCTACCAAATGCCTGCAATTGTGCTGGGTTGGGGTTAGAGAGATGAATATGACCTCTTCCTAAAATCAACATTTACTGAAATAATTTATTTAATATCCATTTATATAATATATAAATATTTACTTATTTTGAAATAAATGAAATTGAATTGAAATACGGGCATAATTCCTTACTTTCCATCTTTCTAGTTTATAGTGCAGTAGGGTCTCTCTGGATCTCCTCCCCACCTTTCTATTGCCCTGTGTCTTGCAACTTAGTAAGTGCGTAAGGTCAGATCAGTTCATTTAAAAGTAGGAAATTTTAGTTAGGCTATATTTGGTGCCTGAATAGTTAATTATGTGACTACACATTTTAATGATAAAGGGATCAAAGGGAATATTCCTTATGATATCCATCTCTCATCTGCCTTAGCCTTGTTTTGTAGATCATGCTTTATAAAGCAGAGGCTGCTTTTGTTGCTATTATGAAATCGTCTACATTATTCTCAATGTAGTTAGCACAGTAATCAAAGTGGACTTTAGGGGATTTTAGGGTTTTAGTTTTTGTAACTCTTGTATTGCCTCTCTGATGGGCAATAGCTCAGGAGATATATTTTTAATGTCTGTTCTTTCAGAAAAAATGCAAATGTGAAAAGTTCACTAAACAACCTTGGCTCACCTACTTTTCTTTCTTAATTTGTAGCTTATGTTGGTCTCCTAACTTTTAGACCTCTCAGAATTTCTATGGCATATGCCAAAGGGCAAATTAGGCACCAGTGGGAACACTTTCTGCCTTTGTGTGTATAGCTGGCAGGCTGCTGACCAGCTGCTGGGGCTGCCCCTGATTTATAATCGTAAGTGCCACTGACTCAGGGGCAGAAGGCTATTTATAATAGCACTTATCATTCTCTATTTGGGAAATTTGAGCCCTGATGATTTCAGACCATGTGGTTGAGGCAATGCAGTCCATTTTCATCTGCAGCAGACAGGGTGGTGACAGAGAAACTCTGGAGTCTCAGAAGTGAATGTATTTACCTAGAAAGACTTCTAGATTCTGCTCTCTGGAAACTGGCAGGAGTCTCAGGAAATAGGCCCTCTGGCACGATTCCTGTGGTTTTTACAGCCAAATTAGAAACAATACTCTTAGTTTGCTTTAGGTTCAATTTTGAAAGAACAGCTTAAAAAACTGTTCAAGTGAGAAAGTGTAATTAAGTATGCCTAGAAGTCCATTGAAGACCATTAAGACTTGGTGACTTAAGTCCAGCAAAATGTCATATTTTGGGTCTTAGAAAATCAAGTAAGAGAGCATGTTGTTCTCTAGACCATGCTGTGGTTGGCTTTGATGCCCAGATTTTAGGGTCTTTCAGAGATACTTCAGTGATACCTCAGTTCTTCCCAGCATCTTCTACAATGAGAGATATTTTGATGTGACTGCATACGACAAACATTTTTTAAATCAACAAGCTGCAAATGGGCCCTTTGCTAGCCTAGAAATTCAGAATAATCCCAGAATCCCAGGGGCAGAGAAACTTTTTAGCCTGGATGATAGGAGTTTGGGCTCAGGTCAACTACTGGGCCATAAGCTAAATGTTTGAGGGACAGGAGGATATCAATACTCTTTATTTGTAAGGATTGTTTTCTTCCTTAAACATCTATTTTCATTTGAAAAGCATATTTTATTTATTTATTTTATATTTATATAGATTTAGGGGGATACAAGTACACTTTTGTTACATGGATATATTGTGTAGTGGTGAAGTCTGGGCTTTTAGTGTACCCATCACCCAGATAGTGTACATTGTACCGAATTATTTATCCCTCACCCCCCTCTCAGCTTCTCACCTTTGTCTGTTATTCCACGATGTATGACCATGGATACCCAAAGTTTAGGGGAGCACTTATACGTGAGAACATGTGGTATTTGATTCTCTGTTCCTGAATTATTTCACTTAGAATAATGGTCTCTAGTTCTATCCAAGTTATTGCAAAATACATTATTTCATTCTTTTTTGTGGCTGAGTAGTATTCCATGATATATATTGATATACATAAACCACATTTTCTTTATCCAATCATTGGTTGATAGTCACTTGGGTTGGTTCCATATGCTATTGTGAATAGTGCTGTAATAAGCATGTGAGTGCAGATATCTTTTTGATATAATGATTTCTTTTCCTTTGGGTAGATACCCCATAGTGGGTTTGCTAGATTGAATGGTAGGTCTATTTTTAGTTCATTGAGAAATCTCCATACAGTTTTTCATAGAGGCTGTATAAATTTACTTTCCCACTACCAATAGTATATAAGTGTTCCCTTTTCTCCACATCCCTGCCAACATTTATTATTTTTTGACTTTTTAATATGGCCATTCCAATCAGAGTAAGATGGTATCTTATTGTGGTTTTAATTTGCATTTCTTTCGCAATTAGTGATGTTGAACATTTTTTCATGTGTTTATTGGCCATTTGTACATCTTCTTTTGAAAAATGTTTATGTCCTTTGCCCACTTTTTAATAGGATTATTTATTTTTTTCTTGTTCAGTTGTCGAATTTCTTGTAGATTCTGGATACTGGTCCTTTGTTGAACGCATAGTTTGTGAATATTCTCTCCCATTCTGTAGGTTGTCTATTTACCCTATTGATTTTTTTTTTTTTTTTTTTGCTATAAAGAAGCTTTTTAGTTTAAGTCCCACTTGTTTATTTTTGTTTTTGTTGCATTTGCTTTTGGGATCTTAGTCTTAAATTCTTTGCCTAGGCCAACATCCAGAAGAGTTAGGTTTTCTTCTAGAATTTTCTTTCTTTCTTTCTTTCTTTTTTTTGATCCTCTGCCTCAGCCTCATGAGTAGCTGGTACTACAGGCAGACGCCATCACATCCAGCTAATTTTTCTGGTTTTTGTAGAGACAGGGTCTTCCTCTTGCTCAGCTGGTCGTGAACTCCTGGCCTTAAGCAATCCTCCTGCATCGGCCTCCCAAAGTGCTAGAATTATAGGCATGAGCCACTCCACTGGGCCATCTCCTAGAATTTTTATTTATTTATTTATTTATTTATTTATTTATTGTTCGTTATTATAGGGGTAGAGATGTTTAGGTTACGTATGTTGCCCTTGCCCCCCCTTCCCCCCAAGTCCCAGTCCCAAGCGTGTCCATCTCTCGGAGGGTGCGCGTTGCACTCTGTGTATGCATATATCCGTCCCCTCCTCCCCCTCGCCCCTCCCCCTTCCCCCTCCCTCCCTACCCGACATCCAATAGATGCCATTCTTATATGTACACTTATGTGTTGTTCAGTTACTACCAATTTGATGGTGAGTACATGTGGTGCTTGCTTTTCCATTCTTGGGATACTTCGCTTAGTAGAATGCATTCCAACCCTATCCAGGAGTATACAAGAGGTGCTATATCCCCATTGTTTCTTAAAGCTGAAAAGTACTCCATGGTATACATATACCACATTTTACTAATCCACTCATTTATTGATGGACACTTGGGCTGTTTCCACACCTTTGCAATTGTGAATTGCGCTGCTATAAACATTCGGGTGCAGGTGTCTTCTTCATAGAGCGATTTTTGTTCTTTGGGGTAGATGCCCAGTAATGGGATTGCTGGATCAAATGGTAATTCTACTTGTATCTCTTTAAGGTATCTCCATATGGCTTTCCACAGAGGTTGCACTAGTTTGCAGTCCCACCAGCAGTGTATGAGTGTTCCTATCTCTCCGCATCCACGCCAACATTTATTGTTTTGGGACTTT